>JAUZNJ010038015.1:5512-30662 GCA_034780135.1 Jordanella pulchra | reverse complement strand
TGTGTGTGTGTGTGTGTGGACTCTTTCAAACCAGAAAAGATCATAATTATATAAATGTCAAAACTAGAAGTGTATTGTGTGGTATTGGTACCAAAATGAAAACTATCACACACCCATAAAGGCCAGCTTCCTTTGCTCAGTAGACTATATCCATCCCAGTTTCTGGTCTTTGTAACATGGCAGCCAGTTCTGGCATATGAGGAGCCAAAGCTGGTAACTGAGAAGGAGAGTGCTCACCTGCATTCGATTTGGAGAGGTTGGTTACCAGCATGCTCAGCCTATTTCCTCTGCTGACCATTTGCACAAAAAGGCTGACATTAGCCTTACATAGGCTGATGTTAATACTGCATAGCATACAGTATAACAGACGCATGAAGCTTAAGTTAGCCTACGACTGGAGCTTGCATTTTAGGAAATGTCCAAAGGGTTATTCCACCACTTTCCTCACTACCTTAGATGTCTTTCATCTAATATATATTTATATATAAAATACAGCATTTAAACTCTTCAGATATGGATTATATCATTCAAGACTAAAGGGAGAATATATTAAACCCAGTTGGGATTTGTTAAACCTCTATCTTTATTTGTTCAACCAACTTCTTATTAGCCATAGCCAGCTGTTCAGTAACTGGTGCCAGCCTATCACTAATCAGATTAGTAGCTTCCATTTTGGCACCAATAATGCATAATAGCATGTAAATTGTTTGCATTCAGCTTGAACATATGTTGACACATGAAAACAAACTTTGTATCACTTAGCTTCAAGACAAGAGCCTACAACAGCATAAACCTTTTTGATTCTTTCTCTGGGCAGCTGAACATTTCATTCATGCTTAGGAGTGTTGATTTTAGGGCAGGGCCTCTCAGTCCATGTTGATGTAGGACTTGTTTTGGCTGCTTCCAGCTTATGACATACTTGAGGTGGTACCTGTGTCGCTCCTTAACAACCCAATTTCCTTTCCTCTTATGCTAGCAGTTTGTGCTAGATAGTCGAAAATTCACTTCTCTAACATAGGATTTTATGAGATATGAAAGCTTTAGCATCTCAGCCAGTAAATATGCATCTGGTTTTGGTACCAAGTATGATTTTGGTTTGCATAAGTCAAATACATGGCTTTTAAATAAAGATATTTTAAATTGTAGATCCAAGCAATCATCTGCATTTTCAGATTTGCTAACAGTGATACTGAGATGATGGCTTTGATTTGATTAAGTGTTGCTGGATAAGAGAAAACAATTAGAAGTAGAAGCAAACCTCTGACCAGAACGCTACTTCATTGTAGTTTTCTTTAAAAAAATGTCAATTTGGGTTATGCATATATGTTATTCATTTAAAGATGTGTGAATCTAGCTTGATTAAATGATAAAATAGACAAATACATTATCTTTTAAATGAAACTAACTGTCTTTATAAACTTGAAAGAGGAGAATCAAAGCTTAGCCAATGGGACAATAATTAAAGCCATCACTGGACGGACTTTTCCTCCTCTCCTTTCCAGCTCAGTCCAGAGGGAAGACTGACCAGAGGGAGTAAAGCACAAACTGGATGATGGAGATGTTTAATGGAGGAGCAACACCCAGAACATCATGTTTTAGAGTCATTTCTACCCACAGATCTCTGGGATTCTTCATCCTGTTGTGTTTTTTTTTTGTTTTTTTTTGCCGTTGCTGAACACACCCTGATTTATGATGCACTTGAGATTCAGGGGAAAGTGAAATAAGCCTTTAAGCTGTTGCAGTCTTTCCACTGGTGACATAGAGCTTGTGCATCAGTTCACATAAAAACAGGAAGGTGACGATCTGTAATGGAAAGTCAGTCTCTGCAGCTGCGCCAGGGCTGATATCAGCAGCTGGGAAATCACAGAGTTTAATTCATGCTAACGTCAATATATCCGGAGAAAAAGGAAAACCCTTAAATTGGAATTGTAGATGTTTTTAGATATATCTGGGAACTCTACAAAATGAATCTGCTGATTGGACTTTTTAAAGTATATGGGAGGCTGAAAGCTTAAAGTTGGAGGTACAGAGGTAATGAGAAAATTATATAAAAAATGCAAGCATGTGGAGGAAAAAAAGCTTTTAAAGAGAAGAAGTGGAGAATGGAATAAATATGCTCCACAAAAGCAGCTACATAATCAGACATTAATCTAAAAGTCTGTTCACTTTGTCCTTGAAGGAAATTTAGATCACTGGTATTACTTATCACATCAGCCAAATGAGAAGAGAGATAAAAGTAAATGGGGTGCTAGAGGGTCAAAGTTCAACATTGGCATATGGCAAGTGACCCTTTCTGATCTTTTACAACCATATTTATCACTCTGTGGGCATGCAGTGTCTGCTTAAACAAGGACTGCATTGTATAGTCGAACATCCTTTGTGACGGTGGCTCCGTGTCTATGTTGGCAGGAACTGGCTCTAACTGTGAGATCAACATCTGAAGCCCATTTTATCAGTCATGGCCTGGAGGATAAATGGAGCATTCAAAACAGTAAACTATATTCACAGTTCAATGGATAAATTGTTTTTTCAGGTGTGGAAACTCACAAGTTTAGCGATCAGTGCTGAAACATGAATAATGCTTCAAAAAGCTCTTGGAAATGTTGCTATGCGATGTAGAGATATTTCTCCATGAAGAAGCCATGGACTGGGCTTGGAAAGGAAGTAGCATCTGGCAGAAATGAGAGGGAAGAGAGCGGTAGAGCCCCCTGCCCCATCCACTGTGGTCATGCCTGAATGCAGACCAGGCTGTATCTCCTGGGATTGCAAATAGCTGCAGGGCCATCGGCCGAGGGAGACTGAGTTTACATCATCCTACCCAGGCATAAAAGAACAGAAAATAGGAGAAGGAATTGTTGTTTTCCTTAAAGGAATAAAAGGGTGTTATTACATAGTTGTAGTCGATTCTCTGAGAAGTAGCAAACTGCATAAAAACAAAAACAAAAAAACATAGCTAAGGCCTTTAATTCTTTATTTAAACTGACAGGTGTAGAGGTTTTAACTCAATAGCTTAATTTCCTTGAGATAGTGTGAGGAGTTCCTGTCATTCAGGAGAGGCTCGGAGTAGAGCTGCTTCTCCTCCACATCGAGAGGAGTCAGCTCAGGTGGCTCAGGCATCTTTTTTAGATTCCTCCTAGACGCTATCCTCTGGAGATGTTCCAGACATATGCTGCTGCGAAGAGGCCCAGAGGACAACCCATGACTTGATGAAGGGACTATTTCACTCAGCTGGCCTGAGAACGCCTTGGGCTTTGACCAGCAGAACGGGAGGAGATGTCTGGGGAGAGAGAAGTCTGGGAGTCTGCTTCGACCGCTGCCCCTGCGACCCGGGCCCAGATAAAGCGGAAGATGACAAATACAAGTATGAGGAGTTTATCTTGCTTTAAAATGTTTGGAAAAAAATCCGTTCATCAATTAAGTTGAATTTGTTCACTTGAGAAAACATGTCAAACTAAAATAATATCTTCTTAACAGTGTCACACTTATTGGTAGCCTTAAAGCTAATGCACCCAACCACCACTATGCCAATAAAGGATTTTTCTTCTCGCTGTAAAATACTTACAGCATAAAGAAACATGTCCTGTCTACTCAGTCCGTTCTGTTACGCCCAATGTTTGATAGCTATTGGAAAACAGAAAGGGGTTTGGAGATTTTTTTAACACCCTCATCGTATGGATCCACATCCAGCCTTGTTTGTCACTTTCAGTTCGTCTTAACTCTTTAAAGTGTTCCTCTAAATAGATGGTTTAGATTAGTAATATTCTTCTTTGTCTTCCTGAAGATCAACACTTTGTGGACAAAAAAAGGAAATAGTACATTTAGAAAACAAATTATGATAATAATAATTACTTGGGGAATTTTCTTTGGTAAAATTTTACAGCTGCTTTAAAGGCTGAATTTGCTTGAAAGGTTTTTACACCCATCTTTAACAGGGTTTTAAAATGAATGTTACTCTGGTTAATCTTTAATAATAGAGATGTGCAGAATTCTCAGTTTTATTTGGAGTTTAACACAGTTTTAGACATTCTTCCAGCACTAGTTGGAAAAACACATATTACACTGAAGAAATGAGACTACTCTCAGGAGGTTATTATGTCGTCTTAACATTTATGAAGGAAACTTTTTGTTGCACAGTGACTGAGAGGGAAAAGAAGCGAGACACAAGCTGCTTCCTTTTAAACGACTTTTCCATATGACAAAGCCATAACCCATATTCTGACATTTCTTAAGGAGGAAAAAAAAATCTCTAAGCACAAAGACCACGCAGATGCTTGCAGTCTAATTCTTCACAGCTCCCAGCTCAGGGATCCAAAGCACTTTAGGGCAAGGATGTTGGAGAAGTTTTGCATCCTCCTGGATTCTCCTCCCCCCATGGCAAATAAGTGTGTGTGGTCTCCAGTTGCTGGTCCTGCAGATCCTGGTTTGAAGGTCAATAGGTCAATGCTATGTACTGGAATGTTTATGTTTTTGCTTCCCCTGTTTATAACAGAACCCGTGTTGAACCAGTTCTGTTTTTCTCTCCTAGAAATAAAAGTAAGTAAAACCTAAATAAAAACATTCATGGTATTAATTTGCAATATTGCATGAAAAATTAGAGGTATTCAGTGCCTAAACAAATGCATAGGTTTCCTTAAGAATCTAAATATTCTTTATAAGTGGGTCTCCTAAGATAAACCCGGGATCCCCAATCCATTAATTGGCACATATCTGGAATACAGTTGCTTTATCAATCATGAGAAAGTATCCAGCTTAATCGTTCCCACTGTCTCTATCATACAGTTGGTAGTTTGAAACCATGGCATTCAGCATCCAGTTGCATGGCAGTAAACAGCTCCCCAAACGGTAGACATGCCACACTCACCCCCACCCACCATCTCTCCCCCTCTGTGCACAACTGCAAGAGAAATGGCTGTTTGTTCATGACCCATAAAACCCAGTTGCGAAATGTGGCTGCAAAAAATAAAAGAAATTACTGTAGCTGCTCAGGGAGTGGCCTGTATATATATTTTTTGAGGGGCTCTTGGACTAATCTGTGTATGTGTGTGTGGGAAGGGAAAAGGAGCAAAGCCAAAGGGCGGTTTATGAACAATTTTGTATTCTGTTCCTTTCCTCCCCCATCCCCCCATTTTTTGTTCACACACCCTCTCCCCTACTCTGTTTTAACCATCTCCCTCCCTCTCTTCCTCAGCCCCCCTCCACCAGCAGGTTGTTTAATACTTTCCAGATTTCGGCATGCCTTCAGCCTTCTGGAAGAGTTGCAAGTCTGCTGATGGAATTTGGCGCAAAAAGGGTTGTGGGTCCAGACAGGGGCTCCTGACACTGCAAAAGCAAAAGAAGCTGAGCGCCTCCCGTCGGCAGCTCATTTAAAAAGGGGAAAAAAACACGCACATATACACACAGTATATATATATATATATATATATATATATATAAAGCTAGGAAGTAAGTGGCTGAACAGGATGAGGCTATGTTTGAGGAGGAGAAACAGCTGCGAGGCAAGGCTTGAGTTACAATAGGGGTTTGCATGGGGGAGGGAAGCGGTTTTAGCCACCTGAACAAATCGAGCTTCTCTGGTGTCTTGTAAAAATGTGTGGGATAACTAAAGTGAATGTGTTCACAGCTTCTCGATTCATCTAAATAAACCGTAACGGCATGATGTCAAGAGAATTATTTCACCGCAAATAAAACGGGAAAATAATCTGACATGATAAAAATAATAAACAAATATATATACTTCTTTTCAAAGAAACAGGATATCAAAGAAGATGTAAACAGTTAAATTTAGACCCCCAACTTCAAATCAGGGTTAAACAGACACGCCCCGTCAACAGTCCACATTTAAAACCACCACTAGATGGCAGTAAAGGACCGCGTTTCAATTAGGTGATTGGCGCTCAAGTCAGTGGCAGAGCAGAACACGTCAAGCAGTCAAATGATTAAAATAAGAATACAGAAAATGAATACAAAAAATAAAATTGTTAAAAAAAAAACATTAATATTAAAATGTTAATCAAGCTTCTCGACAAAACTGACATACAGATCAAACCTCCACTGGTTTGTATTGACCACGACAATCAATATAAATTGCTTATTTCACTTTTGTAAAAATAATGACATCGTTCAGCACTCTGGTAGGTTAGACAGTGAAATAGTCTGAGTGTAAAAAAAAAAAAAGTTTTTATGCAAAAAGAGATTAAAATACAACTGAAGTGAGATTGAATCATCAATCCACCCAAAAATGAAAAATCCTTT
Source organism: Jordanella pulchra (assembly GCA_034780135.1). Classification (NCBI taxonomy): domain Eukaryota; kingdom Metazoa; phylum Chordata; class Actinopteri; order Cyprinodontiformes; family Cyprinodontidae; genus Jordanella; species Jordanella pulchra. The sequence goes on along the minus strand of JAUZNJ010038015.1, from coordinate 24,410 downwards.
TTAGTTAGCAACTCTGATATGGAGGACTTTAGCTGTTAAAACATGCAGCACTGAACATTAGTTCAGCTGCCAGAGGCTCGCCTGTGTGTGAAAAAGCCAAAGGATGGTCAAGAAAATCAAAAGTGACAAAGCAGTTTTGATTTTATTATGATGAGCTGGAAGCTGGAACTAGCTAAAAACTGCCGTCATCCATCTTCCAATCAGATCAGTCCGCAGTGTGAGAAACATTACAATACTGTTATACAGTGATTCTATTCTATGTCACTCAGTAAAGCTTTTTCAGCTATAAAGCATTGCTCTTTCATCCTCCCCTCACCCTAAGCACCACATATTTGTCCTCACACATTTAGTCATAAATCATCACATTATTTTAAGATTGTACTCTTCAGAGATAAAGCCCAATAAGGCCTCTATTGCTTCCTTCCTCCCTCCCTCTGCTGGGGGAGCCAAAGAATGGAGACAGGAAACAGAAGCAGCTCTTAAGGAATTTCTTTGTTAAACTGCTGACTGTGTAGTACTTCATAATCTCATGATGTAGCGCAGAACCCTGAAAAAGTATATCTTCTCCCTTAAGTATTCTATATTAGATCACCTTAAAATCCCAAACTTTAATCAGTCTCTCTGGAATTGTATTTGACAAAAGTATTTATAATAGTGAAATAAAAAGAAAAGATTCCCATGGGTTTTTTTTTAATCATGCCTAACAAGCTTAAAAAGAGTGACATATTTCCACCCTCTGTTTTCCCATGGTAGCTCCTAAATATTTAGGAGGCATTACTTAGAAGATGGCGCAGGCTTCACATCATCTCTGGAAGATCCACAGCTCAGGTTGCAGAATCTTTAGGCCGGACATCTGTTAGTCGTCCACTTCTCCCCAATGTTATTTTATTTATCTTTTCTTGACAGAAGGAACATCACTGTTGCAGAAAAAACCCTGTTTACAGTTTGCTACAAGCCACATTGTGAAAACAGCAAACATCAAGACGATGGTGCTCAGGTTAGATGAGAACATCCTTGAACTTTCTTGTCTGCAAGCAAAAATCCTGTGGATAGTCAGAAATAACACTACAACTCATCTTGAATGTATTCTGTAGGTAGCATCATGCTGCGGGGATGTTTTTTTTTGTATCATGGAAAAAAAGGGCACTTTATGGGAAGACAGATGAAGTTAAGTTAAGGTCAACTCAGGAGGAAACGCTGTAAAATGCAGCAAAGGGCTTGATGTGATGACAACAAATATAAAATATAGAGGCAGAGCTGCAGTAAAAATGTTTAGATCATTGCATTTTCATGTGTTAGAGTGGTCTAGTTAAACTTGTTACCTAAATCGAACTAAGAGTATGTGTGCAAAACAAAAACAAAATAAAAGATATTAAAATATTTTGTTAAAAAGAGAAGGTAATCATCCAGGCTCTAAACGTCCGGAGCTGGTAGGGAGAAGGTCAAGGGACTCAAAGCTGTCCTCATCCAGCGATGGTTTAACAAAAAAAAAGTAAATCCATGAATACTCTTTTTTCTACATCCTTACTTTGCACTTGTTTATTTTAGTCAATCACATACAAAAAAACAGCCTCTGGATTGTGACTGCAAATTGAGACAGTGTAAAAAGATTCAAGGAGTACAAATGTGTTTGCAAAGCACAGTACTTTCACATATAACAAAAAACACGACAACAATGATACCTGTGTCTATCTTTAATTCAAAAATATAGGTTAATTTGGGTAATACAGGGAAAAGGTTGATATACAGCACAAACAACAACAGTAAGGCTTATTGAGGATAATTAAAACACAGCGGCTTATTCTCACAAAATGAATAAGACCTTATTACATTAGTGTCTAACTGATGAATATCCAGTTATGCAAAATTATGCTGAATATTTTCCTGCAAGATATTTGCCATTTATTTTGTTTCTTAATTTTTTTTCCACTGTGAAAGCCTTAATTAAGATCATACAAAACAGACAGTGACTGACATTTAACAGTTTCCCCAAAAGTGATTTTTTAAATTGTTTTTTTGAGCTTGAATATTATTATTTGGCACATGTCAGTTTTAGTTAAGGCAGAGAAATCTATCTGCACAAGTCAGCCCAAGCCTCATGGATCTGATGATGCAAGAGGTAGAGTTGAGCTGCAATGACTGTGCAACTTATATAAAACCGGCAATCTTTTCCTTAATGCTCTTGCATCTATTCGCTGGCTGAGGGTTCTTTTTTATCCGTGCTTCAAACGGTCACAGAAAAAGGGAGGGAGACCTTTTTTTAAACAAAAAACAACTAAAGATACTGGTAGTGTATGGTTTTCTTTCACACCCCAGCATTCTTGAGTTTTAACCATGAAGCTGTACTCACCTGTAGTGATATGGTCTGATGATTAATGAGCATCACTTGGTAACAAGTCAGTAGCACTGCAGCCACTTGGATGGTAAACACAGACAAAAAAAGGAAGGAAGGAAGTGGTTTTTATCTGCTCTTCAGACAAGTTGAAAAGCCCCAAAATGTAGAGGGAATGCAGCAGGTCTGTGCTGATGGAAGTCATTTTGAAAGAAAACTCAACATGTTCAATGGAAAGAGAGATAAAAAGACAACCAAGAATGTGGCAAACGCTACTCTTCACCCCCCCTGGTTTCCTGTGATAACAAGGTTCTTTGTAGTGAGCCCAAAGCATCACTTTAAAGCTTCCCCCCTGACTGAGTTGTGCTCTGCATGGCATCCACTACACTAACAGAAGAATTTCGGTTTAGGCTTTATGGTCCTGCAATAAAGTAGGAGACAGTTGCCTTCAGGCAGCATCGCAGGGACCCTGAGTTACATAAGTGAGAATAAGGGTTAAAAGTCTGACAGATCTGTGGCTCTGCCATAATATTTTCTGATGAAAGGGGCTTGATGCTGGGCCTTGCACTCCACTCAAACACAGCTCCCTTTATTGGGACAGGACACCCACCAGTGGTCTGCTTGTGACAGAGGCCTTCTGTTCAGCTTAGGCCGCATGATATCCCCATATCCCACAGCCAGGCAGCAAAAACACAACCAAACACAGAATAAAAAAAGAGACAGTAAGGGTGGGTGTGTGGGGGTGGTGGGGGGGTGGTGGTGGATGACAATGAGAAAAGGAAAGGCTAAGTTAAGTTTTTTTCCCCCTCAAATATTTTTTTTTCCATTAACCAGAACTTGCTGCTTAGTTCTGGAGGGGTATGTATTTAGAAAGCGTTTCCCAATCCATGTCAGCTATGTCAGTGTTCAAACGGTTAAGGCGCTCTGGTGAGTGGAGTTGGGCACATCCAAAATGGAATAGTCATACTGTCTTCGTAACCAAAAAAGGCAGAAAGTTTCTCATCCCACCTTTCAAAGGTTGGTCATTTTGAGTCTGTACTCCTATACGTGGATTTCGTCGTCTTCATCCTCCAAGAAAGAGGAGAAGTTGCTCTCCTCCTCAGGAGGCGCGCTGAAGGTGGCGCTGTCTGTGTCTCCTGTGTAATTCTGGTAGTTTGGCTTCTCATCTGTTGCAATGGAACCAGAGCTTGACATAGAACAGCTGTCCAGATGCTGCAGGTGTTTGGGAAGCATCTCAGGAGTGTAATCTGGAGTGTAAGGACCTTCATCTTCCGCCCTCAGGTCAGTAGAGTGGGCTGGATGTTCGGCTGCATCTTTTTCTGTCTGCATCTGATTGTTTTCATCCTCATCTTCTTCCCTCTTTTTCCCATCCTCTTCTTCGCAGTGGTTGCTCAACGTTGGCGAGCAACGGCCCTCACTGCTCTTGCCCTCCTCATAGCCAAGATCATCTTCCTCCTTTTGCATCACATCCAAGATGTCGTTCAGCATAGACGGCCCTAAGTCGACGTGGAAAGACATGACTGACTCGGCATGCTTCATTCCACCGCCGTAGTGAACGGAGCTTTCTGGCAACTCTGTCAATTCACCAAAGCTCTTCTCTTGCAGCTCGATTAAGTTCGCTGCTGCTGCAGCACCCAGATTGTCCAGCTCCCCATGCTGCTTAAACGGGCTAGAGGACAAGCTCTTTGACACAAGGCTGTCCCCCCTGTTTTCATCATTGAGAAAAGGCAGGGACATGGCATTTTTAACAAAGGTTGGAGACCCTCCAGGAATCATGAGGCGATTATCGTTCTGTTGGTCCACTCTGGTCACGGACTGAGAGCGCTTGCTGCTCCTAAAGGTGCGGGCCAAGAGGCCTGGTCGAGGAGAGCGGGGAAAGGACGTGGTCTCAGGAGAAGGTTCCCCAGAGCGTGTACTCAGGAACGACGTATCTCCAAAAGCGTCACCACTGCGACCTACATGCATAGTGTGACGGAAATCACCAAGGGGAGCGCTGATCATCTCCCTGGTCAAGTCCATACGGGAGCGACGTTTTGTCTGGGAAGAGGTGGAGACTAGTTGCTTTAAGATCGGCATGGTGCCCTGCAGGTAGAGGTTGCTCAGATGTTCAAGCTTTTTATGAAACAGTGGTGCTCCTTAGCTCCAGTCAGGATACAAATCTAAAAAAAGAGAGAAGTAAACAAAAATTTAAAAAAAGAGGGATTAGAGAAAGAGACATCGGCTTCAATCAATGGGAGTAGAGAGAGAACCAACACAATATTAGTACTAGATTAGATGCAGACATTTTATGAACTGGATATTGAGCCATGGATCTATTCACTAATCCATTTAATTCTGATTACTGATTATGTTTATTAATGCAATGTAGGCTAATCCTAAAAACTGCATAAAAAAGATTTTCAGTTTATAATTAGTTGTAAGAGTTTGGATATATCAAGTTAATTGTAAGTGTAACTCATCCCATGTAAAAATATAACCCTGCCCCCAGATTGTATTTAAAAAAGATGCAAACAAAGCTGTTAGTGTCAAGAAACTTGGAGGGATAGGGCTAAGCATGAAGATGAACAATGGAGGTTAGTGGGGGTATGGTCAGGACGGGGTAAAGTAGCAGATAGTTTAACTTAGACATTTTGATGCATGGAGGCTGAGCAGAATGACGCTGGTCTTTACACTTTGAATTGATATTTTGAGGTGAAGGAGTTTTCAACCTCTTAACACGGTAGAGGCTGGACTGGATCCACTTTGGCTGGACACTCTTGAGTTTAAACCACTTGCTTCAAGGTAAGGTGTCTCTGAGTGAGTTTTGTTTATATTTCAACACGGGGCTACAATGATAAAAGCCTTTAGAGGTGACAAAAGTGTGCACTAAGAGATACTGTTTAAACCAAGTGGAAAATTCAAATGCCATAGCCACTGTTCAGCCCTACAAGGGAAGCAATAAGATGTTTTGAAGACTAATATTACAAAACCACACGTAATTGTAACTAAATTCACAGTAGCATTAACATCACCCCATAGACCAGGTTTCTAAAGCTTATCTAAAAAAAAAAAGAAAAAAGAAAGTTGATTTGGGGATTAGATACACTTTAAGTTTAAACAAACTAAGGGATGTTGCTACTGAGGCCCAGTCATCAGACAGCCTGTAGATGCAGTCTGCTCAGAATCAGCTTCTTCTGAAATATTTCTCATGTGTTTTATATACATATATAGAGTGGTAGTTTTACCAATTGTAACAATAAAAATAACTTGCAAAATACTAAAACAGCAAGAAACTTAAGCAACAGCAGAAAAGCTAACTGTATTCAAAATAAGTTGTAATTCGTTGTCTTCGCTTATTTCAATGTTTACAGTGGGTTCTTATGCATAATATGTACGTTTTAATTTTTGAAATATTTATAAATCAAAAATCAGTATATCTAATTATGTCTCATTTGTCTTACATGTCCCTAAAACAACAAAAACAAATGTTATAAAAGGGAAGGGTTTCATGTTGGAATCTAATGTCCTCGGCAAATATTTTAATTCTGATATCCGATCAAATCAAAACCCCAAAATACTGGACTGAAGCATTTCTAAACTGAAGAAAAACAAGCTTTCATCCTAAGCCATGATGTTTAACAAAAAAGGCTCCTCTAAATGCAAGGATTGCAGCCAACAAAACGCCAATAATTATCAGCAGGGCTCCCCCCTCATTGCTGAGAAATGGCCACTAAACTGAATTAAAGACATGGGAGAAAACCACAGGATTTTATGTGAAAACAGCATTATAAGTGAGAGCAAAACACCAACCACAGACCTAAAGGAATCAGAAAAGGATAGCTGAGGGCTACCAGGAAATCCATTAGAAATCTGAACTTTGACTGCACTTCACACACACACAAATTTGTATTTCTATTTAAGAAAAGGCAATAAATATGACCTGAGTGAGGCATTAGCAGCTTGAAAAGATGGAGTCAGCAGCACATACCAGGGATGAGTTGCTGCAATATAAATTAGATGTTAACACTAATTAGATTTTATAATTAGAAATATAGCAGTTATTGAGTACAGACTGACTACAGAGCTACAAAGAGAATGAAGAAAATTAGAAACAACAAAAGTTGAATAACAAAGATTAAATGTTCATCATGGAACATGGAAAAGTTGTCTGCTCCTTTTGTACAACTTTGCATTATGAGCAGATTTCAGTAAAACCTCCTAAATGGCCTTGCAGATGCATTATTAAGACTTTTTCCCCATTGTGACATGTTGCACTTCCAAACCAAAAATTTGGATTTTATGTGATAGACCAACATAATAGAATGAAAACAATTGATTGTTGTAAATGATAAAAAATCTTCCATGTGTCTATATTCTACACTTTTGCAAAAACCGTATAAATGCAGTTGTACCTTAAAGGCATAAGAGGTTTTGCAGAAAACATTAGAGAACAAAGGGAATCCCTTAAGACCAATGAAAACAGCAGACAAGTTATCTTATATTAGAAGAAGTTATGGAAAAGATTTTAGGGTTTATTTTATAGTGTCCCATTGAATGAGCAATGCCCCAAGCTCTGAAGAGCTCACTGACAACAGTACTTGAAAGAGAAAGGCTCACAATGTATTTTAAACGCCACAAACAAGCACAACTCCATATTGGTAATTACATGCAATCCCAATGAAATCATGTTTTTTGACCACAGTTTAACAAATAAAATAAAAAGTAAAAGTAAAAAGGTACAGTAATTCAATTTAAGGCTTTGTATATGCAAGAAATACTCTACTTTTTTAGAAGGGCATTGTGAAGTGAAATATTACAGAATATGATAACTTCTTAAATAAACATTTAAACCTCTTGAGGTTTGAGCGACAGCTTAAGGAAAGTGTTTATGCATTATTAAAGGCCCTGACAGAGGAAACGTCACCACAGGCAGCCAGCCAAAAACCCTTACTTCCTGCCCCTCCACCTCTTCAGGTGGTGAAACAGAGGACAAGGGCAGGGTTTTCTTTTTTAACTACCCTACACGTAAAACAATGTCATATCTAACTAAGGTGGAAGATCAAATGCAAGTATGTTCCAAAAAAAAAAGAAATAAAAAAATGCATGTTTATCTTCTATGAGGGAAATCTGAGGTAAAATTTAAGCAGGCTAAAGAAAATACTTACCTTATAGCAAGAGCATTAAAAAAAAAAAAAAAAAAAAATCCTTAGGCTATCATAATAACGTCATCAGCAGTACTCATTCTGGATATTAAAAAAAATTCCGAGTAAAACAAAACCACTGCTAGTTCTTCGTGTAGAAATCATCTAGAAATCATCCAGAAACTGTACTGTGGTAGCAAACATTTTAGTGCAATGACCTCTTTCTTTTGTCCCCACCCCCTCGCCACTACCAGCTGAGCCTCTTTTTCTCTTCCTGTTAAGGCAGACACCTGCTTTAGTTCCCATAGAAACAATCTGCTGCAAGCAAGCAAGCGGCAGCATTTCCTGTCAGAGGTTGCAGACGCTTTAGGCCTCATCCTCGGTAAACCAAACAGAACATGCCTTCTTTTATAACGGCCTTGTTTTATCCTTTATTCCCCTCCATCTATGTTGTTTGCCCTTGTGGAATTAATTAAAATGACAGATTAAAAACATTTTTTACTGAGCCTGAATCATGATATGACAAATTTTCCCTAAATTGTGAAAGCTTCACCAAGGAACACAAACATCATTATTTATATTACAGAGACATGTTTATTATTAAATCAGCTCATTCTGGTCTCGTTATAGGAAAATAATGGTGGGGATATTTTTCACACCCTGCAACAAAAGCTGTTTTTGGGAGGGGGGATAGTTTCTCTTGGGTGGTATAAAAGGGAAAAAACAAAAAGCCGAGTAAATAAGCGGGTACAAGGGAAAAACTTGCCTCCCACTCTTCTCTCTCAGCCGCAGGCCAAGATCAAGCTGAAACGCTCAATGAAGCCTATTTTAAGGAGCATCCTGGCAAAAAAAGTAAACATATACCACCAAGCAAGCTGGGTTTTTTTTTGTCAGTTAACTCTAAACCCCATCCAGAGGCTATGCAGCCCCACATTGTCAAACCTGTTGTAGCTATAGGATGAAGTTGAAAGCTTTCTGAAAAACGGGCATCCACAGATAAACACGTGTGTATGGGGAGAAAAAAAAAGGTTAAAACTGTGAGACTGGAGAAGACAGCAGTAAGCGTGGGAAACTCTGGGTAAGAGCCTTGGGAGTTTAACTGGGGGCTTGACTTTATAAACAGAATCATGGTCCAACTCAAGAAAAATGTGGGTGTGTGCTTGTTTGCACGTATATATAAACACACAACGTAGTGTTAATTGATGTACATCTGTTACCACAGCAAGATTTACTATGTTCTAAGTAGTAGCCTTTTTAGGTACATTTAACAACGGTATGTAGAAACATGTAGGGGATGGAGAACATTGCTTTACTTCCATTTCAATAGACCTACAATTCATCTCAGTATCTAATTAATACTAATTTTTCAGCAACTAAAGACAATTGAGATGTGCGATACACAACCAGAACCTGAAAAAAATCTAATTGCATAAATACATCTTAGGGAAACGGACTAAAATCTAATTTTTGCAAATATATGTGAAGCGACAAGGACACCTTTTTGGAGTCATTCCTAGTGTGCTAATGTTTATCACGGTCTCTGTGTTTGCTTGTGCTACTGCTTTCTCGCTCAGCATTTGAGAACTTCCACATCCACATCAAGGCAGTTTAATCAACCTTGTAATCTATACTCATCATTCAGAGAAGCTCAAGGTTCGTTTTTTTTGTTAGATTGTGTTTGTTTCTGAGAAGCATCACTGTCAGCAATGAAAAGGTACAGATTGGCCAAAATCTTAACTGTTGAGTCGTTCTATATATGATAACATATCCATTCATGTGAAAAACTATGAAATGTGGGTCATTTTCATCTAATAAAGCTGGCACACAATCTTGTATAGCAGCTATGTAGGCAAAGAGCCCCTGAGCTCCTATCCCCCCTTTCAGCCAAAATAAAAATAATGATTGTTGACAATCGCTACATTCTTGGCAATGCATCTTAAAGGCAAATGTCAATACTGATGAAAAATAAGTCCCATACCTTTACAGACTTTTAAGGACTGCATAGGAACCTAAATGTTATACATCAAAAAATGTCATACCGGCTCATGCTCAACCTGGTAGAGACCCAACTGTCATTGCAACTATAGAGCAGGAAAAATAAATGAAGCTAAAGAATATTCATTCATTTACTCCAGATGAATAACCTCATTATCCTCCTTTCCCTGTATTAAATAAATATAGAGAGACTACATGTAAAATGTGAAAACAATAACTTAAGCCATTGGTCAAAAATGTACTACAACAATTAATAACAAGTAAAATAATGAATTTAAAAAAGCTAGAGGGCTGGGAGTTTTCAGTCATAAAAATCTATATATCCTAACCCCCAAAAATGCTGATTACAATCGTAAGAAATTATTGACCACCAGGATAGTTTTTTTTAAAACACATCACAACTTTTCACTTCTAGTCAATACTCTCAGACAGACTGTTCAATACCAATATACATGAAATCACTCCCAGACGAACGCTTTAACTCTTAAAAATGATTTATGGTGCATCTCCAGAATGAAATACTGATGCCTTTCCTTTGCACTTTTAATTCATCCTGTGTATATTTTTCTGTTGGGGGATGGGGGTAAGCATGAATGCTTACATGCTTGCATGAATCTTGTTTGTCGGTGAACATCGATGTGGAATACTGGCGAGAGCTGCAGTAAGGTTTAGAAAAAGGATAACAAAAACAAGAACCAGTAATTAAACAGACAAATGGCTTCTGGTAGAAGGCATCTTCCTGCAACTCATTTAGCAGCCCTGAATCTCTCATTCGGGAAGGAGCAGCCATAGGACAACCAGTGGAAATTCCATTATCTCTCAATCACACTAAATGGGACCAACAGACATCAAGCAAATGATACCCTTGAGATGAATACAGCGGCACAATGGTGGTCTATTGAGAACTGAGAAATCAAGCCCTCCCTTTCAAATGAAAGACAAGTGAAAACTTAGTGATTGTCTAAACGCGTCATTTTAGGAATGAATGAAAAGCTTAGCATCTCATCTCTGCGCATTTTCTTTTCACCTACAAATTCAGCCCATGTCTGTTCATGGAGTTCAGATGAAAAGACAACCCTCTATATATTTTGTTACCTTCCTGAAGCACTATAGAACCATTTGTATTTTTCCAGAACATACGCCTTTTGATACTACATAACCCAGCAAGCAGTAAACAATTATATCTTATAAATTAATCAGCTATGAAATAAATAATGAAGGATGAAGAATGGACAGTTGAAAGTAGGAAATGTTGGAGCTTCAGAAAACTTTCTTAGAGAAAAAAAAAAAATCCAAGAAACAAAAAGTTTTGAGCCATCTGCAACTTTGAACAGGCTGACAGTGGCACAGAGACAGACTAATAACTGAACAGTTTGTGAGCTCATTAATACTGCTGAGAAACAGATAGACCTGCAAAGTCCCATTCATATCTTTGTCAATTTTGCAACAATGATCTTAGGACCAAGGATGGTTGCTAGACTGTGAGCAAACCCTGCTACAAACTGAAACCCCCAAAAAACAAACATAGGCACAACCTGCAAACCACACAAAGAAATGTCTATACTTAACTAATGCAGTCCCTCACAAAAAACAAAACATCAACCATTCCTCTCTGTGCACGGTGAGAGGAAATCCTATTCCCTTAACAGAGACCCAAAAATGTGCCTTATAAAATCAAATAATATTAAATGCATTTTCTTTCCATGCTAAAGTACACCTAGGACGCTGAATAAAGGCAGTGTTTTATGCTAATGTGGTGCCCCACTCTTGGTTATAAAAGCTTTCTGCCAAGAACAGTGACATACATGCAACTAAATTCATTCATAGAGGGGATTTCCAAATCTGGCTGTATCCTAAGGTAAGCGAGGAGAATATTTGATAATTCAAGTATTTCTGATTCTGTCAGCAGTTCGGCTGTGAGGAGATTTTGCTGCATGTGATGCCTCCATATTAAAATGTCACCATATAGACCTACCACAAAACATGCTTAAATTGGAAGGCAGTCAGACTTTTGCTCTGTTTTTTTTTTGAAGATGTTCCAACAGCTATGCAGGAGTCTTTGTCAATTTTGTTGGCTCGCAGCAGAGAGGGGTCGAAACGTCTTCAAAAACAGAGCTAAAGTCAGGTTCACTACCAATTTAAGTCGGTTTTGATGTTTCCATGACCCAGATGACTGAGAATTTACACAGCCAATATAGACTCTTTTTTTTGAGGCATAAAAGGAAGTTATTCTAGGATTACCCCACATTTGACTTGTCTGACACCGACTACAATCCTACAAAGGTTACAATCATTTTTAAAATTGCACTCCCAATGCTGTGGTATTCTGACTGAAGACTTCCAAGAAGAGGAAGCCTCGGCTCATTCTTACTTCGGTTTCCTGCAGAGAAGCTGCAGAATGTGGCTAAGGAAAAGGAACTCTGGAATTCCAATATGCTGTGAACAGAGCACTTTTCAATTGTTATCCAAAAATAGAAATGCATATATGTAAAGTGCCTATCCCTGTAGTCAGACACTATTGTGACAAAAAAAATGCCTTTTTTCAGTAGCAACAGTGTTGTATTGGAATCCAAGTGTATCATGACAACCTCAGCACGCAGCTCTGACTGGATAAACAGTTTCTCTGTAGTAAACAGGCCTAAAGCTAGCCAGTTAGACATGTATCAACTGACCTCTATGACCTGAGAGAAGATGACTTGTCTCTGTTTCTTTTGCAGCCAACAAAGCCTTGAGACATGACACCCCATCTCTCCCTCTGCCTCCTCCTTCCATCTCCCTTTCTGTCATCCTAGGCCGCAATGAAACTGACAACTTCTTCCACTACAGAAATGAAAAACTGACAGCGGATAAGGCTCTTCTATTCGTGCTTGTCGCACAAAATAACGCAGTGCACTCTGCATGTTAAACCAGACCGATGGACATCACCTTTATGGCCCTACAATGGCTTTATACTGACAACGCTTCACATTCCAGCACTGTTATTATCTCTGATCAGAATTCAGTGTCAGGGTCGGGCTACTGAAATTACAGTCATCATTGCTGAACATTTGCGTCATCTGTGAAAATGGCATGTCCTCTGAAAATGAATAGCAGTTGGAGTCAGTAGGAATTATTGGCACCACTCTATATTGTTTAGTATCTCAATATAGTGAGAGGGATTAAAAAGTTCAGAGTGGCAGCATCAATAAAAGAGCATGGCAGAAACAACCAATTAATGTTATCTCGACTTTTTTAAATAATGGGAAACAGCAAAACCCCACCAGATCTGCAAGGTCAAGAATCACAATAAGGTCACCCCTCTATTTTTCTGCAAAAAACACAGCTAGGCGTGCAAACAGACAACTGACAATGCACAAAGAATTGTAAAAGTATTGCCAATTAACACTGGGGCACAGACACCAACAATGTCAAAGCAGGAAAAGGAATAACAGCCTCCCATAAGATTTGCAAAGATATAAATACACACTTTTAAAAGTAAAAAAAAAAATATGTTAGCGTGCAATCTCCACAGGAAGGGCAGGGAAAAACGAAGTTACAAACCCTTCCATCTCTCCGGAAATCAGCCTGCCCTTCCTGACCGTTCCCAGTGTAAACAAGGATTTGCTCCATCATCGTGCACTACAGGAGGGCTGACCAAACAAACACAGCCTATATCTCTATCAACACTCAGTTTTTAATAAGCTGCAGGGATGATAGACTGATGCTTAGTGTTCATTGAGGTACAGAGCTTCTTAGTCCAATTTCATGTTCTGTTTTTCTTTCTTTTTTTTTTTTAAAGAGAAACATATCCGGATCCTCTTTGGTAGCTGAGTCACTCCAACTGATGAAAGATTTAATTTGTGGTCTCTATGAAATGCTGCTGAGAAAAAATGAGGTTCTAAAAAAACCCTAGGCAAGCAAGCTATGCTCCCTGATGAAAATGATACAGAAGGGAAACCATGCGACTTCGAAAGTTTTTAATGTGATGGTAATAAATACAACATACAAAGCCGGAAAAGACATACGGCTTTCATCCAAAGAAGCAGCTACAGGGACTAAAAAACGAGATTATAAAAATTGAACAAATTGTCCAAGAGGATTAATTGTTCAGCAGAACAAAGTAAAGAAAAAGAAGTTAAATCCAATTGTCTGGAAAAGGTTATCTGCAACTACTAAAATAATGAAGATATTTTTACAAAAACCCCACACCACTGCTTCTATTATCCAACAATTTATAAAATAGAAGTCATTTTGCAGCTAGAAAGAAGAAAAAAAGTGTTACTTCCCACCATGTGTTTCCATTTTGTCTAGCTGCTGTATTTTGTGTTCACAGCAGCAATTATCTTAGAAGTTGGAATTTGTCAAACAATTTGGACCAAAGGCACCATTTTGTGTCTCGGAATTGTCTCTTGGTGTTTCTGATGGCTGGGGCTGCCATTTTATTATTTGATTTGATTTTTTTCCCCAACATGAAAGTTACTGTGGAACACCATGAAGGACTATAACTCAAATCGCAACTCTAAGTGAAGGCACATTCAATTTCACTAGGGTTCAATATAATGTACTAGTGAATAGCTATAAATAAATAAATAACTTTATATATGAATAATGTTCAGATATTTTTCTAATAAAAAAATTTTAACCAATTAATATCTCCCCTGCATTGCTACTTCATAATACCAGATCCATAACATACAGTTCATTCACATAGGCACTACATGGCAAACTTTTAAAGCACTAATGTTTATATTAGGTGGTTACTTACAAAGTAGCTAAGGATGGTTTACAAGGTACTGAGGATAGAAATGACATAATTGTTAGATTAACTGCCTAAAAGAAAACAGAGCAAAGAAAAAAAATAACACACAGTTTGTTTGAACCACCAACATTTTTGCTTTTTATACGACTTTATTTTCGTATAAAGTAGTATATCACAAAAGAAATGCAGAGCTCTTCTGTTCTCATCATGTGTTACAAACAGGAATATCTTTAATTTCCCGCCAACTCCAACCTATATTACCCAGGCGGTTTAAATTTCGATAAAACAGTGCATGCATAAAGTTCTAGTATTTCTGTTAGACTGAGGGTTGTTAAAAGTTGGTGAAATGATATGCCATCAGCATCGACCTCAAAGATGATCCAGTCTAGATTTAAATAAACATAACATGCAACAAAGTTATCTATCACAGTCAAAATAACAAGTTTCAACAGAACCTCTCTTTAAACATACTAATCAACCTCCTTAACTGCAGTGACAGCCAGGAATATCTGAAATAATTTATGATGAGTTTCAGTTGCAGTTTGAATTGAATATTAAACTCCTGAGTCGGAAGAACCAACTGGAACGCCGACAGAAAGTCAGGAATTGGCACATTGAAGGGAAGAGAATCTTCTCAGGGATGGCTTCGGATCCAATACAGCAGCTTCTTGCGTCAACATAGTGAGCTCTGATGTTTGTTACACTTGTTAAGAATGTGTCTAAAATCAAAGTCACATGAAGACGGTGCAAACAAATTTAAAGTGATGCTCTCATGTGGACATATAAAGCCTAAAGCAACTTTTGTGAGAGGCACTACTATACGTTTCTTGGCCATATTGGAATAGTAACATCTTAACTAGAACACTGCTAACTCAGGAGTGGTTTCATTCGCGACTTCCAAGCTTACTAGAATGCCCCATTGGAATCTAACCTTGAAAGGGTTTCTAAACATCAAATAAAGATTTGCCCTTTTTGATCCAGTAAGGTTACCAAAAGTTTCTATACACTTTTAATTTTTTTACAAGTATAATTAAATAAAAATCACTTAAAATAGAACTAGCATATTTGCTCAGAACCGTTACAAGACAAAACTATTCTTCCATGTTTTGTTTATTCACACCAGGTTGGCCTTGGAGCCCGCTGAGTGTTTGACAGATGTTGCCATGGACATTGACTTCAAGGAAAGTAAAGAGGTTGGTAACACCCAACAAGTTCTGTTAATATATCAAACACCAAACATTTATTTAGCTTAAGCATTTTAAGGAGTCAGTATAATGTTACCAATTTAACATCAATTAAGAAGTTGTTCAGGTATTTCATTCTGTAAAATAAACCAGATTAGTGTTTAGAAGAAGAAAGAAAAACGTTATGCAAGACTGACATACTTTTTGCACCTTGTGTCAGCATTCTAAATATTGGGCCAGTGTAATGGATTTCACTCCCCTTGATGTTGAAACAGGACATAGGTGTTATGATCAAATCAGTTAAACTCTTGAAAAACAGAGTGGGGAAATCGCAACAGTCAATGTTACCACATTATTAAGCAGTAAGATTACTAGTTTTAGTTTTCTTACTACAGTGCAGATCTGTTTGTGAGCTAAAATGGTCAGATGGGACATAGTTTATCCAGAGGACAAAGACCTTTTTGCATTTGTCCATCCCTTCAATAATGTGATGTCCAAGCAGAAAGCCCATCATGTTAACTAGGAAATGGGAAAGCACTAGAGAAAAAAACTTTTTCTGCAGCCCACAAACTCAAGCACAATGGGTCAAGCATCCAAGGGCTCGACCAAGCAAAAAAATGCAGCCAAACAAAAGATCCAAGAAAAAACCAAACAAAACAAAAATCAAACAGGATAAGTGTTGGACTGCTTTATTTGATTACATCATCATAAAAAGTTGAGGAATGTCTGAAATATCTACAAAGGATTTTGAGAGAACTGGTAAAATCATAGTATATGAAGGCCTTGAATTGCTATAAGAAAAGCTAGTATAATAACCCCCCCCAAATGAATCGCTATCCACAAATCCATGAATTGAAAGAAAAAAAAAAAACAGTTTACATTGGTATTTCCTGGAATGTGAAGGGGCTGCTGAACAGGACACACAGATTGCTTATAATGAGCACACAAACTGCACACAAGTTCAGACATTGGTGCAAGGCTATTTTCTGGAAAAGACTGCAAATAGTATAGCTGCACCCCGGCAACATTTCTGTGATACTGACTATGTGCTGATTAAAATGAAAAACAACACAAATTTGATTATATTTGTAAACACAATCAAAGCCATGTTGTTGTTTTTTTCCTGAGTAGTTGGCACCACGTCTAGTTTTACCAGAAGTATAATAACAATTACATTCTGGCACCAGGCTTCCTGTTTGCAATAGGATGCTTTGTAAATTACAAAACACAAAGAGCTGAAACTAAGAAAGCTGTTTATAAAAAGTTATAATTTGTTCCTAAAGGCATTCTAAGGACACTTCTTAGAAGAGCAAAAAGCGAGAGACCGTGACACATAAATCTCAGGGAAAACGTGGGCTTGTTTGCCTAGATCCATTAAAGTGACCCACTTCATGCCCCATCTCAGAAGGCCCTGGCCTGTTCTGGTTTAAGCAGGTCAAATGTCACACTAAAAGCAGCAAAAACAAAGATGAACCACCCAATTTGTCACGCAAACAGAGATGACTGTTAACCTCATGTTCTCCAACAAGTGAGGTCTTGTTGAGGTGGCAATAAATGAGCAACGACCTACACCAATCAATGAGCTTATAATTTCCCACATAAACTCTTCAGGAATGCAAAGTAGAAAAAGACCAGTTAACGGCAATTTTATTTTCCCCGGTGGTATACAGTAAAACAGAATGTCAACCCCCTTTGACCATACACTGTTGTTCAGCCAGCTCAAATAATGCCCTCACAGGTGTTCAGTTATTTTGCCTGTCTTGAAGGGACAGCAGTTATTTCATCAGGGTTCATAATCCCTTTCTTTAGCTATCTGGCCCATATTAAACAACAAGACACACCACGGCTAATGCACAGTAAAAGATGGTCTGCTTACAGGTACAAAATGAAAGAAAGATAACACAATTGCAGTGCATGGGTGAAGGAGCAAACTAACCCAAACAGTAATGGTTGGGAAACTTAAGAATCACAACCGCATAATAAGTAGTTTCTGTTATGTCTGAAGTAACTCTAAGCAGGTATGAGTACATTGAAAAGGCAATGAGCCCAGAATAGTTCAAAAACATCTTGAAGAAGGATTTAAAATGAATTTATGCTGATCAAAATAAATTAAATGTTATGGATAAAATTATAACTATGATATTTTGGAAGAATTTTCTTTTTGCAGAAGTACGACTCATTTTTACTTTTCTATTTAAAATGAAAGCGTTTTTCTTTCCTTGTGTAAATACTGTACAGCTGTGGCATTTTTACTCAAAGTTGTTATGCATTGAGAAATGCTAAGTAAAATGGATCTAGCAGGATAAAAATGAACTGTACAAACGGAAGAGATCAAGAAGAAGCAGAATGTGATTCTTCTCTCGTTATTATATTAGAAAAATGCTCCTTTATCACTGAATGTAAATCTGTTGTTCCTCCACTTCCTAAAGTTTGCACTTGCGTTTCAGAGCACAGCCATTTCACAGGAAGTCAGATTTTTTGTATATAATGAAACATTTTAAAGCAATAAACAAAAGCTAAGTCAAATAATAAAAACCATGAACAACGTTTTCATTTAAAAATCTTCGATTATAGCCCCATTTGATTCCTTCCTCCAAGATAGATAGAACAAAACAAAATAGGTAACCTATGTCTCAAAATATTCAAAAGGTTAACCAGTGACTGGTTAAAGGCCTGATCATGTTACAATAAAGCGCTGCTGATTCTGGGTGGGTCACAGGCAGAACAATAACAGCTGACCATCAGCAGCAGCACTCGGTTAAATCAGTAAGAAGGACAGTACAATATTTATCTGCAAAAGTTTCAAAGGTATTTTTGACATTATGAGAGTTAAGGTGCAAGGGTTTTCAGATTTAAACAAACGCATGCAGGCTTACCGAGCATCCCATTCATAAACAGCTGGTCTTTCCCTCCTAGGCCCCCCTTGCAGGTGGGGGTGCGTTCATCAAACTGAGGGAAATGTGAGGCGCTCAGATGTGCTATTTGTACTCCAAGGATAGGATACTTGTTTCGGTTTAAAATATATTAGAGAAAATCTACAGTAGCTGTTCCCGCATCCTCACAAACGATGCTTCTGCTGCTCAGAGGCTCAGGAAGTCGCTACAATGCCTCCTGCTGTAGCGTGCGTGAGTGAACACGCCCTCTTTTTTCTGCGTCCACTTAAAGACGCAGGGCGCCACTATGCGGGCCGAAATCAGCTGGAGGCACGCGCTGTGTCAAGTAGATATTAGAGATATGAATGCGGGGGGATCCTGCAGTGGAACCAGCTGCTTGATCCTCAGCGGACTGTATTTTGCTACACCCTGTATCCATAAACATAGTTAAATTTAGTTCGTTATTTTTAACGTTTGTTGCCTTCTTTTCATAAAGTTTAGTTTTATTTCTTTATGCCTATTAATGCTTCTTTAATGGTGGTTATTGTTTTACTTGCTGTAAGTGTCGTACAATATTATTTGTAAATCTTGACAGATTATTTTTAAAAAGAAAACAATTCCCTATTTATGCAGAATATTGAGGGTTTTTACTTTTT
>JAUZNJ010038014.1:0-11241 GCA_034780135.1 Jordanella pulchra | reverse complement strand
ATATATACTGTTTATGCTGTAGATCTTGATTGCATACAACGAACTCAAACAGTATCTAAACATGTTACAACCCCACTTATTAACAAGTCGGATCAAAACAAATTGTAAACTTTGATTTTAATTTATTAAAGACTGTAGTTTTTTCTGTAGTTATGCTTTTGAATATATTTCTTTATTGCCCAGTAATATCAAGGAAAACAGGGTACCCTTTGTTTAACTCTGTAGTATGTGATCAACCCCCCAAACCAGCCAGAAAAAAAAAAAGTGCATTTTGCTGTAAAAAGGTTTTCTAAATGGCTTTTGACCTAATTATTGATGAAAATACAGTGGATTATCCATCCATCTTCTCCTGCCTTATCTGTCAGGGTCGCTGTTGGGCCGGTGCCTATCTCCGGCAGACTATGGGCGTAAGGCGGGGTAAACCCAGGACAGGACGCCAGTCCGTCTCAGGGCAACAGATAGACACACAAAGACGCACAACCATGCACACACACTCACAACCGGGGACAATTGAGAGATGGACTGTGGGAGGAAGCCGGAGTACCCGGAGTGAACCCACGCATGCATGGGGAGAACATGCAAACTCCAAGCAGAAAGACTCCATAACGGGACCAAACCCAGAACCTTCTTGCTGCAAGGCAACAGCGCTAACCACTGTTCCACCTTGCAGCCCCAGTGGATTATTATCTAATGAAAACAGGCGTTTAGAGGTAATTATAAATACCCTGTTTATTTTTTGACCGGAGTTTAATACATCAGCAGACAACTTAAGAAATTGGGTTTAAGAGTGTCTGTGAGCTCTCTGCCCAACCATGTGCAAACATACAATCCCTGAGCCAGGGCGAGCGGAAGAACACAAACCACCATCGGTGACAATAATGACACTGATTAATTCAGACCTGCTTCTAAAAAAGAGAAATTGAAATTTGTTGAAAACAAGCTTAAAAGGGAAGCAGGAAGGTATTTGCAAGAGGCTTAAACAATTTAATTCGCAGCAGAGGGAGCAGCTTATTAGCTGCTGTACTGATCTGTGGCCATCCATTTGCTTAGCTTGCCTAAACTCCCTTAAGCCAGACCTCAGATCAGTGAACATGGAAGCAAACCCAGGCTAAAAGACAGGAAACTTACAAATCTCTAGAACACTTGATGCATTAAGTAATGAATGGTACCATACAGAAAGTGTTGTTGTTTTCAGTCTAAACTTTAAAACACTCTGCAACCAGAATAATGTTATTTCAAAAACACATTATTGCATACAAAAAAAACATCACTTGTTATTTTATTATGGCAGCGTATCAGAGTAACATTAGTTTGATATTATTTTGATTTGGTAACAAATTAACGAATGTATTTTGTGATCAGTGGTTTCAGAATTCCTTAGGGGCAAAACAAAAAATATGAATAAAGTGAAAGTGTCCTAACATGTACAGTTGCTGGTTGTTTAGTACCTATTACAAAAAAAATGTAATCTAATTCTCTCTAATTTATAGTCAATAGAAAATGGATGAATACATTTTAGGCTCCAACTTCTTCAATGATTTTCTTTTCCCACAAACTCATAAATCCTGAGTTCAAACTTCCCAAAAGATGATAACATTCCTATAAGCTTTTGTAGGGTTAATAGAGATGTATACAGTTCAATTTAAATTGTAAATGCACCACAAGTCACACACAATTAACTTTTCCAGTCTTTATTGAGATCTCCACTCCTAGGCATAACTGGACATGTTAATGTTTCTAAAAGCAGACATAAACAGCCCCTCTGGTACAGGCATTTTAGGTTTGTTCTTGTTTTGAAGAAGAGAGAGACTAGAAGTGTTCATGGTTCAAGGCTGTGTCTGTGAAAACAGATCATGAATAATGAAAAGGACTGCATGCACTGCTAAAACCATTGTGATAAAAGAGTTAATTTTGTCCTGCTTTTTGCCATTTCAAATTTATTGTGGCAAAAAAGGGATTTCAACATAAAATATCGAGGTTAAAAAGAGTTTAAGTCTTAAAGAAACCATTTTACTAGGAGAAAACACTGAATCGTTTTTCATCATAACCAGTCAGGTTCACACAGCTCTCAGAAGCAGTGGCCTTCTACTGTAACTGGCCTGAAATCCTCATGACTGATCTCAAAGTGATCTGAAAATAGATTTTTTGATTAACATTTAATGAGCTCGGATGCTCTGAATCACTTTGAAAGTGATTCCTGCAACACGAGAGGCTTAAGCATACGATATACTGATCATCTTTAATTTCTCCCCCACACTGAGTTCTAAGATAGGATAACAACATGCATTTCAAATATGTTTAGAGAGGATAAAGATGTTAACAAGCTTTGGTTTCCCCTTGAGAAAAGTTAAGACGTTCCATTTTAAACAATTCTTTCAGTGATGCTTATTTTTGCATTGCACCATGCCAGCAAGGAACATGACCTTGAGCATGTAGAAGGAGACAAACTATTCATGGGAGCTGGGAGGCTGGGCAACAGAGTGTCAAGCTAAGCAGTGTCGTGATGCTGAGCGCTGTGGATGGGGCTCCGGGTGAGGCGTCATGGGAACGCAACACCAGACCTCTTGGTACCATCTGTCAGTCCAGTGGCACAGCCTTCAGAGACAAGCGTGCTTTAAGGGTATAGTTTGGAGAGCGTTTGCAGGTTTGTGTGCTCAACTGTGGCTCAACAAAAGACAGAGCACAACAGCCTTTAATCTGTTCACTGAAGCACTAAAACATGTTGCAATGGTCTCCTGGGAGAGTTAGAGAACTCCTTCTCAGCAATTTAATATGGAGAAATGTCTCAAAAAATGGTAAATACAAATGTTTTGTTCCTAAGGAAACATAATATTTATGTGGCTGAAGCAGGTTGTACATTTGTACATGTTTGTTTGTTGAACAAAAGGAATGAGGAACACAAAAAACATTATTTGTTATCAGCTAATATAGTAGATTTATTGGAGTGGGAAAAGGCCAGAAGGTTATTTAAGTTATGATATTTGCAATAACTGTCTCAAGCCGAAGTCAGTGACACTATATCAAGAAATTCTTAAACCATACTATCTGGATTCATTTAAAGCTAATAATAAGCAAATACTAGCTATGAAGGATTAGCAGAATAAATCCAGGGCTTACTATGGGATAGCCATTTTCAAGTTTGTTTCGACTACAAATGTTTTCAGCCAAAAATGCTTAGTATAAGTAAACTGGTTAGAAATCAGCTTAGAAGAAGCTTCTTGAAAAGGGGAACTGTGCTTTTTCTACAATAAGTGAAAATAGGCATAGAAGCTGCAAGTTAGTCAAACTGCTTCGTCATGTTTTCATCATGACAGTTGACTCTGTAAATATTTGCCAATGGAAAAAACGTCAGATCCTGGAAACAGTACCTTAATATCTTCAAGACTATTTGCACAAACATTTGAAAACTACAGTAAAGTTATATAATACTTTATTTAGTATAACTGAATACAAATCAATTAATGTCTACCTTTACATTTTTACTGTATATGCTCTTTTAAATTCTAGTTTGTTCACACTATTGTCTAAAAGAAAAAAAAAATACAATCTTATTTACAACACATTTAACTCATTTTGGGTAGGGTTGTGTACAAATGTAAACAATATTACAGGGCATATCGGAAATGGACATACTGTACGGGAATGGTGAATAGAAAGGGAGGTATTCTGTCAGAATCCCATCATGTGCTGCAAACCCATCAGAGTGGTTAAAAGCCACATTACCTCAAACAAAACATACTTGTTCAGATGGTTTCCAGTTAAATAACTCTCCTTCTAACAACTCATTTTGACATTAGAGTCTAGAAACCCATTGCGACAAGTTCAACATTTTTGTACGTAATGACTTAAGCAATGAAATGAAAACTGTTACTTTTTGCTATGGAGTGACTATGCAGCATTCAGAAGTATTGTTTGTTTTAACTGGATGTTATAAGCTAATTATAGTGTTATAAAACAGAACAAAGCTGTATAAAAGCAACTAATACATTTCCACTAGTATTTCTAATTTGTTAGACGAATGAGAAACTGCTACTGTGATGAGCATAAATGGCTAAATGTTGTGGAGGTTGAACTAACTCTTGCACCAAAATGACAGAGAAAACTGTGACATGATAACAAATCGATGAGTTTATACACATGATCGTGTTCTGTCAGCTGCCCCCTTATTAAAGTGTCACAATGGCAAGTCATTACGACCTGATCAAACTTAGCACCGTTTTTACTCTACAAATATATACAGATCGAAAATCTTTTTTTCCACTAAAGCTGACTAAAACTTTGAAAACGCTTTTTTGGTTTTTGTGAACTAAAACTGAAATAAAACTAACTATGAGCATTTTTATGCAATGCTAACTAACCAAGTGTAAGATCGAAATGAAAGCCACAGTAAACAAAGCCCCAACAATCACAGGAAAGTTTTACCAGCAATGTAGTGAAGTTCAATGTTACCTAAAGCATATTCCCTGTTCAGCAAACCCTAACGTCAGACACAAATAGGCAAGCAGCAAACTTTTTTTCTACATCGGTTTTGGAAAAGTTATTTAAATTGACGTTAAACCCCATATTTTCCACAGACAGGGGAAGAAAAATAAGGGACACAGTCAGGCTGGCTCTGAGTGAAGCTGCATCTAATGCCTTTATATATTGCATAAAGTACTGTATAATACATAAAGGAGAAGGTGAAAATCTAAAGCATGTTTTTAGTAAGGAGTGAGGCTGTGTTCCAGAACATTGCCTTAGATGTAATTTATTACCACATGCATTCGTAATTGATTAAGAAACATTCACCATTCAAATATGATAAAAAATGAAAGAACTGCTTTTTACCTTCAAACAGAAAAACAACTGGTTGTTTCTCTTGACTACGATTGGGATCAGCCGCTCTTAAAGGTCAGCAGCAGCTCATTGACCATCAAGACTCCTTTTTGTGTTTTGGAAATAAAATAACTATGTTGAACTTTCTGTATGCTCTATATTAAGTGTGTCTGAGTTGCACGTTCCCCACTAACAACATTTAGCCATTTATTCTGTGTCTTCTTTAACAAAATTCCCATGTTCGCTCTGTCTTTATGGTGCAAAGTCCTGGAAATGTTGGAAGTGTTCTTCCACACAAGGGCTGTATCACTTCGGGAAAAATCGAAATTACTCACAAGCCTCCTGGGTTGATTGACAGGTGGCGTTACGTCAGGCCTTGTTTTCAACTTTTTTTAAAAAAAAAAACAGTTTACTTTAAAGCATTGCTATACACCCCTGTGCTTCTTGTAACTTAATTTTCAAACACATTACTAATACTGTAAAAAAAAAAAAAAAAACATTACTTGAAACTTGTTTACTCAGCAACAACATCCGTGCAAAACTAACAGGAAAAAGATTGGATTGCATAGCTGCTAAAGCAGCCATGTACAAATCAGTGCAAATAAAGCAACCAGCCAATACTGGACACCAATCTATTCTAGTATCTTTAGTTTATCTTTATTCACTATTCACAAATCAAATATACTTTCACCTTATTTTAAAACATACCTGCCCCCCCCCCCCACACACACAAACATCCACACACCTTCAACAGCACCACAGACAAAAAGCCTATTTAATCAGTTTCTGTGGGGCCTATGCCATTAGGCTGCACAGGGATGCTACTACCGGTTCATGGCATGCTTCCCTAATAAGGCTTTGTGCGTACTGGGACGAAGCAGCACACTGCAGAGGTGGGCTACTTTTGGCTCATCAGCACTTTGCATCCCCACACTTCCTGACACAGTTGTATTAGATTGAAGCTTACCTCCAGAGAGCAGACAGAGGAAAAAAGATGAACAGCAACGAAAACGAATAAATAAGCAAATAAACAAAGAAGGGCAGCTTTATGGCTGCCTCTGGGAAATTGTAAGAGATGACAAAAGCTCTTTTAAAGACAAATCAACCATTGTTAAAATGTTTCCCTACTCTAACAATAGCTTTGTAAGTCACACACTAACAACACATTAATATTGTTATAAATATGATTTTTGTAAATACTTTTTTTTAACAGTGATGCATCTAAAACAAATTTGTTTTTATTTCGTCTGCATCTGACTGTTCGTTGGTAAAGTGGAGAAGGGATCCTGATTGGTTGGTAGTGTGTTAGACTGAATCAGATCTTATTTAGCAGCCATCAGAACTTTGTCATTTAGCAGTTCTGACATGGAGCAAATAGACATTACATGCGGGATTCCACTTGGCTTTATTCACGAGATACTTGTATTTACTTTATATTTCTGTGTCACTAAATGAACGAAGTGAATTGCCGTCACTAAGTCACTTTGTATATCAGTGGATGGGACTGGTGTCTCTATTGTTGAGCAGCACCAGTAAAGTTCACCATATTACACTGCCCTTAAATGTTTGTAATAATACCACTTTAAAATCATGTTACTGGTGTATAAGGCACTGAAAGGTCTTGATCCTAAATTAATTTCAGAGTTTCTTATCAGATATTAACCACTTATATAATATGCATCTGCGAGGTTCACACTACCAAACGATGTCATTATAACCCCCATCCCCCTCTGTGTCTTGCAGCCTAAATTTCCACACCACCTTCAAAGAAATTGTAACTACACAGACAGCTCCACAAGGAAAATCATGGTGGAAAAGCAACCAATCCTTCTGGCGAGCATTTACAAATATAAACATTTAAAGACGTCTTATTACTCTTAGATGACATGAAAAAGGGTTTCAAAATGTTGGAAACAGCAGTGTTTTCTACTTCCATATGTTGTGTGGTGTCAGCTGTGCTGTACATGCCCACCTAGAGTTGGACAGAATATTAGGTACTAGAGGAAAAGCTGCATGGAGTATAAAAGCAGAGTAGGTTGTGTCAGCGCATCTCATTTTTGCATGGATCTTTGCATGAGTCTTTAAATCAGTACCCAGGACATTATGTTTTACTGCTGCCTTCCTTACAAAGGTCAAAGATGACTTCATCAGTTCATTCCTAAATGCCTTAGTTATTTATTTAACATTTTAATATCCTTTATTTCTATATAAAACATTTTAAATAACCTTGTTTATGAATGATACAGTTTAATTAGGTGAGATAATCTGAATACTCTTGTTCTATCAAGGCGGTTTTAAAGGGCGGCTGCAGATTATATTCACTAAGTATCTTCTCCTGACAGATACAATGATGAGAGTCTAGGGGTTGTTTCTCTGCCAGGGCATTAAGGCAGCACCAGCCAGGCCACACCACTGCAGATGTACCACAGGTCACCAACATCGTAGCGACAGCCTGTCACATCACATCACCCATGGCCATGCGGCTCACAGAGCTCCTGACACTGCTGTCGCCTCTCATCCACATGTCATTCTTAACCACAAAGACATTTGCAGAGGAGGTCTGAGGGCTCCCCTGGATTCAGGAACAATACTTTAAAAAAAAAACTAAACAAAAAAAAACAAGAAAACAAACAAAATACAACCACTTAAGCGAAAAGCAAAAAGGTTTCCTTGGATATATTATTTAAAGCAAGACACTGTGGGCAATGTTTTGCTAAACTTCAGCATTAAAAAAAGAAAAGTTTAACTGTCTCATCCTGATTGCACACAGTAACAGGATTGTTGTTTTTTTTTTGTTCTTTTCTTGCATTAAATAAAAGGAAAAGCAGGTTTTAACACTAATCACAAGCTTGCATTCATCTTCTGAAAAGTTTAGTTTTTTATCAGCAGAAAGAGCTCTTTAAGATCAAAGCGTTTAATGTGATGCTGCCACAAGCTTAAACTGTTATATGGTTCGGTGCTCTGTGAGTGCCAGAGACACCCTTAAGCTACATATTAAAGGCTCCATGCTGTGCACTAAAAATGAAAGGGCATAAAGTATACATCACAGTGGCATTTTCTTCTAGTTGGTGTATAGCACTCTGTCTGACTTAAAGAGTCCTAAACAGTTTTAATTCTGGGAAACTACAAAAAGGTGTGAGAGGGCTGCCGTAAATCAGAACATGAAAAGATTTCTAACTGCACAGATGTAAGTCAACCAATAACTCATTTATTTTCCACTTAGCGTCAAATGAAATCAGTTGTTGCACCTCATGAATATATGACTTGCAAATTTATGCAATTTCGTAGCATCACCATTTGTTGGATTTATGAGTACCAAAATACATTTTAAAAAGTAGAAAAACACTTTAAACCCTTAGAAAATCTGCACATTTTTCATGCTTACACCACAAACAGTCATTGAATGCATTTTACAAGTATTACAAGTAAAAGAGTAAAATGCTTTTGTAATCAACCCAATAAACTCCGATACCCCCTAATTAAAGGAAATATAACCAATATCTCTTACATAACACTTAGATAGTAAACAGGATAAGCTTGTGTGAAAGTTAAATTGTGTAAAAGTGCAGCTTTTTATTGGGACCTGAAGAGGTTTGTTAGTAATCTTCATTAAAAAACAGCATTGTGGAGACTAAGGGAGACAGCAGACAGTTTTGGAATAAAAATGTGAAGACATTCAAAGTCTAAAGCTTTGAGTATCTTAGAGAACAGTTTACTCTATCATCAGAAAAGAATAAGTATGCCAAACCCATAAAGCTATCAAGACATGGTGTTCTACCTAACCTGACAAGTTGATAGAAAAAGCTTTAATCAGTGATACAATCAAGTCACCTATCATAACTTTGACTTAAAAAAATAAAATTATATGAATCTATAAATCTATTCACCTTTTTTTTGCAAATAATTGGCAACATATTTTGTTTCTACCTCCAAAGTTGGTAAAGATATACAAAAAGACTTGCAGATAGTTCTATCTGGTGGCTGAATGCAAATGGCCCTCACATGTTATAGATTCCTTAAAATAAAATATCTGAAACTCTTAAATTACGTTATTTGACAGTTATGTATTAATGTGTGCATGCCAATTATGTAGGAACCCCTTGCTTATTAGTAAAGTTTAAGGTTTTATTGAAAATTATAAAGAAGTTAAAGAGGTTTGAACCTAAACTGAATTTCCCTTCGTGGGCCAATAGAGTATAATTTAATTAAATTAAACAAGGTACTATTAAACAAGTAACCAAAATATATTTGCCTGTATAACGAGTTTTTTGGAGAAATTCACATTTAGCCTTTGAAATTCTATGGTATTTAGAAAAAGAAAAGAAAGAAACTTTAAAGATCTTTGCACCCTCCAAAGTCCATTGTTGTGGAGCCAGAAGTACCGTTTTCCCAGCAACTGTCAAACACAAGGCCTGCCTCCGGTCATGCCACAGGAAACAGCACATAAGTAGGGAACAAGTTACCTTCCTGTTTTCAAAGAAGAATCCTATGGCATGCAGAACAGTTTCCTGCTCACTAGCCTCAGTTCACCATCTCAAACATCTGGCTGCTCTTCAGCAGGCAGCTGCAGCACGGTGAAAGCCAACAGCTCCACCACTGAGTTGAGCAACACAGGCCTGCACCATTCCACACATTACTTTGGCCACAACAAAGAAAACCTATCATGGAGCTTCAATAGCTAATTCAAGGCATGATGAAATTATTTAGAAAAATCCTGATAAGATAATTTATCCCACATTTAGTTCTTCTCTATCTTGTTTATGTAATTTTGAGCCAACTATTTGGATTATAAATTCCTTGCTGCTTAATTTAAAGTGCAGCAACTGCAGGTCCTCAACAGGAAACAATATTTGTCAATATCTGATGTGGCCCGCAGCAAAGTGCTCTTCAGCGGCATTGCTGTGGCAATTTCCTTGTGAAACAAGGATCCATTTTATATCCCGTGGGAAACCTGGGCTGAGTGGTTAATGCTGTGCTAATGCTGCTTCACTTAGCCAGGTCTTCGTAAGCCCTGCGCTTTTAGAGAGGAGAAAACACATTTAGTGTTTTAAACCGCTTCAGTGGAGAAAGCTTTGAAAACTCTACCAGTTGTATAAAGAGTACACTTGTTGAGTTTTGACATCCCTCTCAGCTTTCACATTACACAAATCCAAAAAGTGAGCAGTTGAACTAATCTGCACTCTGAAACCATTCTCCTCCAGGTTCAGTTTGAAAGTGGACTACTGCAGTTAGACAGTAAAGAGAGAGAGAGAAAAAAAATGAGTGGGAAGCTTTGACTCCCACTCCTATCAGTCCTGACATTCCAAATAAGGTCTGTGTAGTTTGGCTCTGGTCGAAATGGACTAACAAACACTGCAGAGCTCACTGACTCCAACCAAGGAAAAACTGGATGAGAAGGAGGAGCGAGTGGAATGGGAGAGGGATCATCGTGCAGAAAATATGTGACCTCTAATATAAATTTATCATCAGCCTGACATTTCCCAGAAAGACAACAACTATCATATGACACTGGTATATCTTAGACAACAGTTATACAAAATAAAAAGCTGATTGATTGATCTCGTTTAAAGCAGCTTTTGCCAATAATAAAATAATAATAAAGGCTGTTTCCAAGCACATTTTATCATGTATTGTTAAATGTTCTGGACTCCATGTTAATGGAGCTGGTCTAGAGCAAAGATCCTGCTCATTTAATTGTGTGTTTGGGTTATTGAGCTGCTGAAACACTCATTTCAAGGACATTTTCTGCTCAGCACAATGCCTTCTACTGTTCTGATGACTTCAACCGATCCCTGCTATCATACCTTATTATGATAATCATCCCCACATCATTATATGTCAGCCACTCTACCCTACAGTGCAAAGCCGACTGGATCTATTGTTTAGGGTTTACCTAACAAAATGTCTGTGTCCCTTTATCACAAAAAACGGAATTGAAAAACATTCACTAACATTCATTAGTCTGTTCTGGGTGAGTCTACATTAGTTCCAGCTTCCTTTCCAATCAACTTTTTATTCAAATTCACTCCAGAATGTGTGGCCACTGTTGCCTTCATTCTGTTTAACAACTGTGTTTTGATTGACCTCAAGTGTGAGCTGCCAAGATTCCTGGAGAAATGCAAAAACGTACTAATAAATGCAGAGCAAAGGTTTACTTGCCTTTAAACCTGTGTTTAGCTGTCATCACCCAAACGACTGAAAATTTGCAGAGGCATCTTTCAATGAATACTTCTGCAGTCTGCAGCAAGCCAAGTAGAAAGAGCCAAGGTGAAACATTGATTGATATGGTAATTAATTTTGGAATAAATATATATATATCTATATATATCTACATATATATATATATATCTATATATATATATATACCGTGTTTCCCCGAAAGTAAGACAGTGTCTTACTTTCTTTTTATCCCCAAAAGCCCCACTA
>JAUZNJ010038012.1:0-11241 GCA_034780135.1 Jordanella pulchra | reverse complement strand
ATAGATAGATAGATAGATAGATAGATAGATAGATAGATAGATAGATAGATAGATAGATAGATAGATAGAAATATTCATAAAAATTCAAAATATTTGATTAAAAAAATTTTATTTGTTTTAAATCTATGATATTAAAATAGAATAGATAGGCTGCATACTGAGGAGGTAATTCAGTAATTTGATTCAGGTGGGTTTGACCGAAAAAAATTTTAAAAGTTGCAGGTTACCGTCCATCAGGAGCTGGAGTTGTCCACCCCAGGTCTCGAAGAAATGTTAATCATGATCTCTCATTGTTTAAGAAGCCACTCCTGAACTTAAAATCGTAGAATGGTATGTCCTGGACTGTTTACATTTTCTCTTGTGATGCAAACACATAAATACGACTCTCCATTTCTCTAGTCTGAAACACAAGCTGGAACTCCATATTTTCGCCAAACGACTCCAACTTAAATAGCCAATATGGAGCATAGAGAAAAAGTTGCAGTTCTAAACTGTTAGTAGTTTTAATCTAATCAAACAAGTGGCAGTGCTGCATGCATGCTCCTGTTCTTCTCTTTTCTTTCCACTCCTGAGAATAAACACACTGTTACTAATAGTAAAAGAAAAATGGGCCTTGGTATTACGGTGCTTGTTTGGCCAGCAAATTAACCTCACCTGAAGCCCACAGAGAAGTTATAGAGTATTGTCAAGAGGAGGACGAGAAGCCCCAGACCCGACAATGCAGACGTGGTAAGGGCTGCTATTAAAGCAACCTGGGTGTGCTTAACACCTCAACAGTTCCGAGAGTTGATTGACCCCCCCACCGCCAGCCCCATCGCTGCTTCAAAGGAGTAAGCACAGTATATTACATGGACAAGCTGAATATAAAGAGCTGAAAATCATTTAATAATAATCATTTCATGGATAATCTATTGTGATTTTTAAATGTTTTGAAAATTGAACTTTCATCATTCCATTAGCTGTGATTCATAGTCATTAAAATCAACGGTGTAATGTGCATCTCGATGTTATGATCATGTATGTGTATATCGTTTGGATTTTACTAAAAAAAAAAAATCTCTCCCTTTTTTAAAAAGAAATGCAAATAAAAAAAAAACTTTATAGGTTAAAAATAAAAAATATATGTTTTATTCTCTAACCTTAAGACTTATTGATTAAATATATTTATGTTTTAGTAATGCGCTTGACTGTGGTTGAAGGCCTCATAGATCTCCTCTGACACGAGGGCCCACCCTTCCACCCGGTTCGTCCTAAATCATCCACACCACCAACAGTGACCCTGCAGCTCGGACACAGCTGGGTGGGGTGGGGGGGCTGGGGGTGTTAAATCACAGCAGTGAGCGTTTATCGCAGTTATGTGATTGTACATTACAGAACAAGTTGAAGTTGTCACCAAGCCTTGCATGTAGTGCAAAGGCAAGGACAAGATGGGTCAGGGGTAGAGCTGAAAACAATTAGCTGAGATTCATTTTTTGTTGTTGTGTTTTTCTTTATCTTTTGATTGTTTGACTCTTCAGTTAACTTTATGATCGAATTTGGTCCGATCCCAATGTCTAATAAGCCTATATCATCATTTCACTCTTCAATTTCGTTTTTTTTTTTTCTTTTTCAAGCTTGTAGATAATGATAATTATATCTATTTTTGGTTTGCTTCAGTCAAGAGAAACAAATGAAAGGGGCCTCTGGAGAATGGACTAAAGATTTGGTTTTATATTGCCTGGCTGCTTTCTGATGGACAGACAGAGGGACGGACAACAAATGTTCAGTGTTGTCGTTAAGGACAGCTGTAGGTCAGAGGGACTGCTCACAACAGTTCCAGTGTCGCATCCTATAAGCTCACATGTTGTGCAGCGTTTTGCTGTGGTTGAATGCTTTAAGGAGTCGATGCTGGACATTAGCAGGTGTTTTTCTCCAACATCTCTGATGTTTGCGTTTAACTAGCTCTCAGGTGAGTAATTTTATTAGGTGCTGAGCAAGGTTCATAACTTACTGCAATTGACAGATATGGATACAGTGACATCATCCCAAGTCACATTATGATTTTGATCTTCTCACATTGTTAAGATATTTATGTTTTCTACTGGTAAACAGTTCTATTATGTGGCTGTTAATTTTTGTCACAGGGATTTAGATTTCTTCATGCAACTGCTGAGTCTTTAGATATTACTCTTTGGTGCAAAGGTTAAATGAACGATGAACCTTCCTTTACTCTATATTGACCTTTTGTAGAAGCATATTGAACCTGCAGGCTATCTGGTCCTGAACTAACATTTACCTCTAAAAGAAACTTTCATTATTATTTTTATGGTTTGACAGACCACTTCCAGCTTAGCAGATTCT
Organism: Jordanella pulchra; assembly: GCA_034780135.1. Classification (NCBI taxonomy): domain Eukaryota; kingdom Metazoa; phylum Chordata; class Actinopteri; order Cyprinodontiformes; family Cyprinodontidae; genus Jordanella; species Jordanella pulchra. Next base: position 8,901 of record JAUZNJ010038012.1, on the reverse strand, counting down.
GGTACATGAAATGTCATAAGAGAGAGATCTGAGAAAATCTTCTTTTATGAAAAAAACCTAAGTCAGAGTTAACCATTATTTTATTGTATGTTACTTTGTTGCTCTTTTGATTTATTTAAAACAACAAACAAGGTATTCTAAGAAAATAAGAAGTTTAATTAGATTTATACAAAAAAACAATACTCAAGAAATTGTGAGTATATCTGATTTTAGTATCTTATGAAGGTTAGAACTCCAACAGCATCTTAAAAAATGACAGTTTGAACTAACAGTGAACTATATGACCATTTCATCTTATAGCTAAACTCTCTTGTTTGTTTTTTTCTTTATAATCCAGCATTCCTTGCTAAAGAAAATCAGATCCCTATGACCGTGTTTCCTTCACAGTGCAAAACACCCTGCCTTTAAGAAATATTTCCACCTCATAGATTCTACTCTTATTAAACTGATATATAAATATTAGAATATGTGTATCAATATATATATATATTAATATTAATATTACTAATATATGTAGCACCTTCAAGAAGTACCTAGTCTGGGTACATGTCACAACCACAATTTCAGAGTCTGTCATGTTTTTGTGATTTTTAGAGAACGAAGTTCTCTATACTAAATATAAAAACGATCAGGGATGGTTTTTAATTTTTTTGTGACTGAAAATCTGGAAGTTAATTAAATATTATAATGTTTATTCGTCTCTCTCCTTGACTCAGTTCATGCCCAAGTTTACTCTCAATTGAGAGTATTTTTTTAAATTAGATTTAAGTCTGTATAATTGATCATTTTGATATATTCATATGATTTGATTTAACAATTGCCTTTAAATGAAATTTGTTTTCCTGTTGGAGGGCAAACATCTTCTGCCCTTTATGTTTTAGATGTGTTTCTGATCCAGTAAACCTGATTCAAATCATTTAAGTCTTAAAAAATCCATTTAAGTCAGGTGTGTTGCTGAAAGGAGACACCTAAAACATAAAGGACAGGTGTTCCTGAGAAGCAGGGCTGGGAACGCCTGCCATATTTGTAAAGTTCACCACTAACAGCTAGCTTTTGATATATTCTCCCAACTCAGCTGAGGATCATTGTGGTTCCTCGAAAGTAACCAGATATGTTCGTTCCTTCTCTGGTTAATGATCTCCTTGCATTTTATATTTACTCTTGTTACACCTTAAAAGCTTGGGATATTTTTAACACCACACCTTGCAATATTCAAAATATTTACCTAATAAATTCTACTATTTTATGGATATATTGAAATTCATTGGTAACAGGAAAAGTGCAGTAAAGTAAGTACGCTTAAACTAATGCTATACTGAACATTATAACAAGGGTTTCCTTTTCTTCTATTCATTCCCTCACCATGTTTGTCCTGTTATAGGTTAACAGGCTGCTTTCTGTTCCTGCTATCAACAGGTGAAATAAGCTGTTTATTCAGAAACATTCGTCTGTCCAAACTCTCAGAGAAAAATAATTTTTTAACCAAATAAAAAAAATCATATTCAGCAAAAGTTAAAAGTGAATTAGTTTATAGAAAAGACAAACTTACCTCCCAGTCATCATTTCTGTTTTTTTCTTTTTCTTCTCTCAAAATTCTCACCATGGTAAATGCCCTCCTTGAGGCTAGAGTAAGGGTTTTTACTTTGCTGTGCTGAAGCAGGATGTAAAAATCTATGCGCGGGTCAGAAGAGAGGAAGCTGTGAAGATGGCTCTCATTAATATCCTGTATCACCCTCCAGGGTTATGGAAATGTGACCTGGCTGGCCAATTGAATGAGATCAGTTTGGTTGATTTGCTGTTTCACACAAGAGACAATGCTTACATTTGCCTCATCTGCAAGTCAGTTTTCCACCTCTCTTTACAGCCACTTGAAGTCTTTTTAAAATTACATTTTTTAACAAAACAAGGGTTAGTTAAAGAATAGGTAAATAAAAAGAAATATTTGGAATTAGATTCAGATGCATAAACCTTGACAGGTTAACATTGCAAACTAAGCTCTGCTTATATAAAGACAGCCAGGGCTTTCTGGGCAAAGGGAAGAGAAACTAAAAGTCCATTAAGTGCATTCATCTATAATTCACCTCACTCTTGCTTACAGGGTCACTTGAGTGAGGCTTTTTTAGGTTGGTACAGTACACAGCCTTTGTAGTGTTTAAAAAGGCAAGACCTGCTGATGATTACAAAGTTTAAATTTAGAAAATACAGTCGTGCTTTAAAGTTTACACACCCTCCTATTAGAGAAAATGATAAATCAACAGTAGTAATTAAAAAAAAACTGAAAAAAAATAATAAATACAAATTTCAGAAATGATAATTTAGTAAAAGAAAATATTGATTTAAAGTTTTTATTTTAAAACTAAATCTAAAAAACAAACTGCCCCCGACAAATTAAAGTATCTTGCTCATCAACACTGAAATGTATTTTTATTATTATTTATATTATTATATTCCACATAGGGCCACCGGGATTGTTTGACAAGACAAAACAGAACAAATATATATCCATTAAAGTTTTATTGTATCCCACTGGCATAAACATTGATAGTTTGAGTTTATTTTGTTTTTAACAGTGTCTATGTTTGACTAGCCTTGTTAGCCTTCCACCAATCCAAGGATTTATATACTTACCCAAAAAACTCGTGCTGATAGGAAATCTCACTATTACATGTAAGGGATCCTATTATTGATAACATCTCAAAGCCTACCTGAAGAGGGAGGTTATTTAGATGTTTTTCTGAGTTTTCTTGGACCTCTCAGATGAGTCGCTGACACCCTTTGTAATTTTGGTAGTTTGGCAACTCCTGGGAAGGTTCACCGCTGTTCCGTGTGTTTTCTATTTGTAGATAATGGCTTTCACCGTTATTCACTGGAGTCCCGAAGCCTCCGAAACATTTAAGTGTGACAGAAAAGCGAAAACAGAAGAATTGTGTAGGGGAGGCAAATCGTTTTTCACAGCACTGCATGAGACATGGCTCAGTGAAGAATGTCATGAAACTAGATCTAAAACGTTCTGTTGATTTATAGCCTAATATGAAGAATGAAAGGACATTAACTTCCTTCCCAGTCATACTGGATCTAATGCTGTTTGTCAGACAGTTCAGTGTATCACTCATGCCCTATTTGGCTTGTGTCTGCCTGTTGTCCTGTATGAATCTCGTAGCGTGTGTGCATTTGTTGTCCACAGGCAACTGTTCAGTAAATAGGGCAATTAAGTGTGAAAAGCAGAAAGGAGCGAGCATGTTCCTGTCTCTTTGGTGAGGGAGATAATTTATGCTAATAACATCTCTACAGCTCAAGCTGCCCAAAAATGATAGCAGACCCTTTTGCCTTCAGAAGAATCTTTTCATCCTCTTGGAGGAAAAAAAAAAAAGTGGTTTCTCAACACCTTGCAAATAAGACAGCTGTGTTGCAGTGAATGCATCTCTATCCCTGCCTTTCATCTCCAGATGATAATCTTTTCTCCTTCACTGTCTTGTATGGTGCATGTTTCTTCTTCTTCTTTTAGCCTTTGGTACACTTGAAGCTTTGCTCCCCCTCTGCACCCTCTTACAGCCTCACACCCTGCACACAATCTATCATTATGCTTCTCTTAGGAACTGCAGCACGTGTGAATGCATTACTGTAAATAGTATTCTATGCATGAGCGATGCTTCTTAATAACACTTAAACCCAAGCTCAGTAAGCTCCTCATATGACATAAATTCCTCTATCATACTGTGGGACACAGAGGCACTGGGTGGCTGTGGAGAGCAGGGGCCATGCTGGCAGTTCAATAAATAATCCCAGTGAAAGTGAGAGCAATAAACCATATGAAATCTCTACCAGCTGCCCACAGACATCCTCTGAATGGAGCTCCCGTGTCAGCAGCAAACAGAAATGGATGCTTTTTCTTCTTCTGTGTGTCAAAAAGAAGTAAATATGTGTCACAGACCTAATCGTTTGTTATAAAGGAATAAGACATTTTAGAAAAATAGAGGTTTCTGCCTCTCATGTTCAATAACTGCAGTTGCCATGGGTTGCAGTATTTACCGTGGTTATTTTTCTAGGAGGAAGGAATGTGGTGGATTACTGGGTGCAGGCTGTAGGACGGATGCTGCGTGTCAGTGTGTTCATTCAACTGAATGATGCAGGGTCTGTTTATTGGAGGTGTGTCTTGACTTGAAAGCTGCCTTCTGGTGTTTTCCTAAACCTATTTTTACCAGGATGTTAAAAACCGATGCTCTGTCAAGCATTAAGTATAAGAGGTCTCATTTGGAATCCAAACGGGGCGATAATTGAAACTTGGGGAAAATTGAAAAACGGTAAAAAGGGTGATTGAGGCAGATCTGTGGCAGAGAATGAGGCATTGGGCTGCTTTGAGACTCTAACAATATGATAACCCTGGGTACAATAAAGAATAATTCTTTCTACCGCTGCAAATATTTGATAGTTTAATTGAACACAGGGCTGCGCAGTGGAGCAGTTTTTGCATTGCAGTTGTGTCCCCAGTTACTAGTCCAGAAACGTATGTCTGAGGTTATTCACTATTTTTTAATTGTCCTTACATGTTATTGTGACAGCATTGTTGTCAGACGTCTTTAGCCATTTTGAAGAAATTGTGAGATTCTCAGCAACACTGAAAACTTATTTAAACATTTCTTTACCTGCTTGTGTTGAATCAGCTCATTGTAGTGAATATAAAGGTTGGCTCGACTTTCCTGTTCAGCAAATCTAATTAACAGAGATTGGAAGTCCATCAAAATGTGGAGCAACAGGACACGGTGGAAAGATGGAGATTTATGTTTTTAGACATTTTATTTTCAACATGGTATAATAAAAGGGTGCCAACCATCACAGCACATTGTTGTTATTTATTTTACTTTGTAAAATGTTTTGTTTTGTGTTTTTCTGTGAGTTTTTGCAGCAGAGCCCTCTTTCAGATAATCTTGCACTCTAAGTAAGTACAAAGAACCTGCCAAGAACCATCTCTGTTATGTGTCTCTGTGAGGTCTATGATACGCTGTCAACCTCTGCAGAGTTGCTCATTTGACACTGGAGGAGAGCAGCTGACCCCATATCTCAGGTGTCTTAACTAAGCAGCGAAAGAGTGAAACAGCTCTGTCTCAGCCAGCTGGATGGCAGTGTGTAGGTAGAGAGGGAGATGTGCTCTATATGCCAGATAAAACTCTGTTCACTCAGTCTGTTTACAAAGGTAAAAATCCTAAGGGTTAGTAATATATAAATATAATGTTCTAACTAATGCAGCTGTACTTGGAAGCCTTATGTCCAGCTGTATATTTAAACGAACAGATTCTGTAAATTTACTCCTTGACCAACACTGCACAAGCAGTGCAGTAGGTTCTTTTCTAATCTGTGGAAACTTTGGATGAACATCTGTACTTTTATTGTCTTCTTGTTTTTTTTCCTGTTTTTGTTTGCAATTGATTGATTGATTGATTGATCAATAAAGTACTATCACTACTCTTACTAGTGCTGCTGTTGATAGTATTACCAATGATAATAATGGTCCTAATGATAAATACACTTTTGCTGCTGGCTTTACTCTTAATGATCTACAGTCAGCCTTTTATAACATTTTTAACATAGGTTTTGAAATTTTGTAAAAGTCATTCATTACTATACTGAATCTTCCCATTATAACTACACTATTCTTTTATATCATTACAAGGCAGATTAATAATATGTAGTACTCAGGTTTAGTTCTGCACATTAGCAATCTGCGACTGCTGCCATCGATCCTGTTTGAGGAAAGGAGAGACAATCTGGAGAACTTTCTGAGCCAATATCTGAAGCGATATCTGGTGCACCTTCTACTAAAGTTTGGTTTTAGCGAATTAATAAACAAAATCCATCAAAATATCTGCAAACCCCAGAAGAAAAAAATAGCTTATGCTTATAAGGCTCTTGCTGTTAGTCTTTTATAGAACAAATCATGAATCCTGACAACAGATGTGACAGCAGCACTTATGAGTTACTTGACGCCCTCCTGCTCTGCCATGTGCCCAAAACTATAATACCGCAACATGATTGGCCGATCCTTTTTGGGTTGGTCTCTAACATAATGAATTTTTGTGTTGGTGTACACACAATGCTGCAAGAATTCAGCTTGCAAGTAATGCTATACTGAACAGGTATTTTCTTTAGGATTGGTTTTCAATCCTTATAAACCAAATTTCTGAAATTTGAGCAGCTTTGAAACCATAGCTTTTGCTAATACTTGAAGGACACAGAGATAACCACACCAGTAGTTTTAAACAGCAACAAATCGGAGCATCAACTAACCAAGCGACCGAGAAACAAAGCAGTGATTCTGACAATAACCAGACCAGTAAACCTCACTGGGAAACTTTTCGAGCAAAGCCAAATAACAAACAATCCAATCTAGATCTAAAAAGACGTCTAACAGGTCATATGCCTTATCTAAATGACAAAACCTGGCTGAGACTTCAGAGAAACATGTCTTTTACTCTGATACTCTGAGTAACAACAGATTCAAAAAGCCATTTGTTCCCAAAAGAAAGGATAAGGAAGGACTGGTATTACAGAAAATATCAGGATTCCACCAAAAAAACAGGTTTTCTGCCCTACTGGATGCCAACACTCAGGAGAAAATCCAGTTTCCTGACAAGAGACAAAAAGCTATGAGGACATTAAGCTCTGGTCTAAACAGCCTTATAACAAACCAGATGTTAAACCTAGAACATTAATAGTAACTGGTGATGCCGTGATTTAGATTAAATGCTTCTACAACTATAAATTGTTGGATATTGTATGGTGTCATAGGTCTCAAAGAGGATAACACCGACCTTAGAATTACAGAATCAATTGAGTAAGTACTTAACAAAATAATAATAAATGCTTCCTTTTTTTAATTTCCTGGGGCCCTCAAAATAAAAATTATGCTTGAGGCCCTGTCCAGTTTGGGGCTTTGAGACTTCCACTCATCTGAGCTATTCATTGTTTAGTCCAATGCAACAGTTTTGATCTCAATAATGTTTTCTCCATTGTGTTTCTTGTGAAGCAGTTTAACAGTTTAATGCTGTAATGAAATTTTAACTATAGAAACTATTATCTCACCTTGCTGTGATTTATCAAGGAATAATTATTCTGATAATCTTGCTCTGAATTAATTGGGTTAATTAATCACCAGTGTGTCTTCGTGCTCCCTTCCTCAAATAAAGGCATTGTAGGCCTTTTCACATTATGTTCCATCATGAAGGTCAGAGCGCTGGGTAATAGACTGTCATTTCCAATTTGTACTTTCACACAAAGGAAGAGCAAATGCATTAGTGAGATCATATCAGCCAGTTTAAAATTGGACAACAAATGGTCAGATTTGCATTTGTGCAGCATCCTTGGACCAGCCAAGTAGAGAGAAATGCATGTTTCGTTCAGCAGGAGTGAGTCTGAAAAACAATTACAAACCAGTTACTAATTTTCTCTTTTAACATTCTCTGTTTACAGCCAAGGGGGCAAGCAATGACGTTCCAGTTCCTGACCATGCAGTATTACAACAAGAAAAAAGAAAATGAAAGAAATCTGCAACCAAACAAATTTCCCACAAGGCAAAACTCAGACAGGCATTTTACTGCTATGTGTTTTTCCCCACTAGTGTGTGTCAGGGAAAGAGGTGAGATCAATTTCCACAGGATTAGGCAGCCCAGGGAAAATGATTGCTTTTTCTAATACTTAGTAACAATTTTTCAATTTCCTGTGGTCTTTGTTACTCTCAACATTTTTGCAAATGAGCAAAACAGAGGCAAGCGTTGTTGCTCCTCTACGAACTTCACCTTGGGACTAAGCATCATTTGCATATATATTGAGAGCATACGTTTTTGGTTTATAATAGTCACCATGCTGGAGTGGGGGTGGGGAACTGGGGGCGGCTGGCAGGCATTCTGTCACCTGTTATGAGGCCCTTGTCCGCGAATGTCCCTGGGAGACGAAAAGCAGGCGATAATTGCAGTGCTGGGACTACAACCAGTGTTGCTCTCTACACTTGCACATTGTTTCAAATCTGAGGAGCAAAAAAAGAAAAGACAGCCAGAGGGTTTTTTTATTTAGTTTTTTTTTTTTTTTAGTACTCAAAACTCTCAGAGCTTTCACATACAATGACATTTTTCCATCCACTCAGTGCCGATTCTGTGGTGATTACAGTTTGAGCCTGATAGTAATAAATCCACACGTTACGCTTTTTGCACTTTCAGAGGGGCTAACTGCATTCAGGCAGAATCAGAGAAGATGCGCCGCAGATGGTCACATGACAAATGGCTTTTCTGCCCCTTTATGGAGATTTGAATCATAATTGAGTGTCTCTACAGTGATGTGTGCACTTGCTATGAGTCAGAGTGAGTCTTTTTGCTAGAGGACAAATCAGCTCTGTTACTTCTGCCTCAATCTTTGGCCATGCTTTTAGATGTCATGTCAAAGATTTGTAAAGCAGGCTCAGTTATTCAGTCATTTCAAGACTTTCTTTTAGGATCTCAAACAAAGATACAACAGATTAGACTCTCCATGAAATATGTATTCCATTTGACCGTAACTAGTTTTGTTTTATTTATTTTTTTCAGTTTTGGTGGACATGTTAAGTTGTGTAAAGAGTAATGTGAGCATTCCCGTTTGCACGCTGAGGCATGTTCACCACGCATCACTGCTTTGTGTGTGTTCAGCGTCTTTCAAAGGGCATGCTTTTGTGCAGGCACAGATGATGCAGCTGGCAGAAACATGGCTATTGCTTGAAGCACGTCCACATTGGCACACTTACAGAAAGCCAGGGCTCCTGGGTCACACATTATATAGGCTGTATAAAGGATGCCTGTCCGTCTGCTGTCTGGCTCCTCCAGAACGGCTGTAGAGCACAAAAAGATGGGGAAGCAGCACTTATATTTATATATATATATA
>JAUZNJ010038010.1:0-11242 GCA_034780135.1 Jordanella pulchra | reverse complement strand
CGAACCTTCCGGTCTACAGACCTCAGTGATTCCCGCCCGGACCAGAACCAGAACCAGAACCGACTTCTCTGTACATTTTTGAATAAACTTAACTTTTTCCCTGTTTCCGTGTGGTGTTCTGCATGTGGGTTAGACGCCTTGAGCCCATCATGACACTCCTAGAACTGGACCACAGTCAGAACCAGACAAATCAAATCAAATTTTCTTATATGGTGTTGTACAATTTTACTGGTTTGGTTATGAATTCATTAAATCTGACTTGCTTTCACCATCAATAAATGTCAATAACTTGGTTTAATATTCAAGCAAAGATTCACAATTAGCTACAAGGAAAATATTTGTCTCTGTCTGTTCAAGCTGTTAACTCAAAGAAGGTTGATTCAGATTTTTGAGACAGTCTGTCACTGTTAAAAAGTAACCACAGACAACATCATTTAAAACAAAGGGGTGTTTTTATTAAACAAAATAATCACTGTCACAGTATGTTTATGTTTAATTACTTATGCAAACATGACAATCTACTGGAATAAACTCAGAATACATTTTTTGGAGAGGTGTCGCAGCAAGACATATATTGCAGCAAGATATGTAAAGTTTACCAAATAGATAGCTTTTGTTACTGCCCACCTGGCTTCAGAATCAGAATCAGAAATACTTTAATAATCCCAAAAGGAAATTATTTCCAGAGTGAATGCAACAAATCTTAAAGAGGAAATTTCTCCTTTGAGTACTATGGAGAATGCTGCAATTCGTCATATCTTATTCAATTATTTTTTGATATTCAAAAGACATCATTGGAAAGCTTAAAATCAACTGTTTTGGATCTATGAACAGTTTAAAGTGAACCCAGGTAGACTTATTTATGGTTTTGTTACAGCCTGTGAAATATGTAAAAAACAGTAATCATCCTTATCAATTTTAAAGGCCAAACCTAACATTTTAGAGCTGGGCTGCCCACAAATTTTTAAATATTAAATATGAGTAAATTAAAGATAAATAAATCTGCCTTGCAATTGTTTAAAATATAATTGCATATGTCATCACACTTGAGCAAAACCCCTCCCCTCTCTTCCTTTTCACTAGGTTATAGTTAAAATAGCACTGGTGTCATAATTCGGTGCACCACCTCTGGTCTATTCACCTAATTGTCTCCATCTGCTCCATTGGTCTGCCCCCAGTCATCTCTCATCAGTTGCACCTGCACCTCTGACTACATAAGCCTGCCTAAAACCAGAGTCTGGTGCCTGATTATTACGAGCCTTTGGTGAGTTTTGTCCAGCGTATGTATTGCCTGCCTGTCTGCCTGTTACTGACTCGAATGCCTCCTGATAGTCTGAGCCTGCCTGAACCCCTGTCAGACCTGTCTGTGTTCTGCCTTGACCTGTTTACTGGCCCTTTGACTACTTTTTTTCATCCGACCTCCTGGTTCTGACCCCTGCTCTGTCCCCAACTCTGATACTGGATCACGTTTTGGGTTCTCTTCTGACTTCTGATCTCCTGGTTCTAACTCAGCTTTCATCCCCGACAACAAACGAGTAAAGGCTTTCCTCTCAAGGGATCAAGTCAGCCAACTCACCTACAGCATTCCTACTCTCGCTCTCCAGCTGACGATGATGTCACATGCCAACTGGCCCGTACTCCACTCATCTGGGCTTTCCTACAAAACCCTTCTAGGTTAGTCAGCTTAAAGCTACTTCAGACGAATCATTCTGTCTTTGTTTCTGTCCTTCCTGTTCCAGTTGCAGCTTTCAAAACACTGTTAAACTTTTTCAATTGTGTCTGGTTTGAAGTCTGGGTCCTCAGTTCCAACCCATTACAAGTGGGTTCTAAGATGTCAGAACTTAATGAGTATTACCCCACCCAGAATTTCTTTGACACCGATTTAGGATGGATGATACCGAAAAAAGAAGTGGAACAGTAGAGAAAGGCATAAAGCATTGACTTTCAGAGCTTAATATTTAACAATCAACATACAGGATTTTATGCAATTAACAATTATGTATATAAAAATATTTTTTTTGTGTGTTAAATCCATATTTAATACTTAATTGAAATCAACAAGTTAAAGTCCTGGCCTTAATTAAAAGAGTAATTTAAATTAAAATATAAAATTGTAAACCAGATGGCAGCATATGATTAGCCATAGCTGTCATGTTTTGGTTTTTGTTCTGTTTTAGTTTTGGACTAATTACTCCCACTACATGGTGTATTTCCTTCATTAATTTCATAGCCACCAGTTAGCACCATAATCAGCTCAGCTACTGCAGCTTATTATCTCCAAGTCTTTCCCCCGTTTCACACCCTATATATACCTGCCTCACTCTGTCTTCTGTGAAATTTAAAATGAAATCACTCTGCTTGCATGTGTTAACAGAAGTTTGTTGCACTACCTGTTCCTGTCATTTAGCCCTATTGAATATGCAGCAGCTTCTGGCTTCAACTGTCTGGATTTCTCCAAGCCATGTCTGACCATCGGCCTGTTCAAACCACAGCAGATCTTCACTGAAGATTTAAGCCTCAACTAATCCTCTCTGCTACCACAAGTCTAGCCTGGTGCTGTCTGCTACTCCTGTTCTAGTCTCCCTTTGCATAAATTCTCAGACTAAGTCCCACTCATTTCCGGTACCTGCCTGCCTGCCCCTCATCTACATCCTCACCCTTATCCATAAAACCTTAAAACTTCATACTGTTCGTATTTACCGAGTTCTCCCTGCAAAATGGTAACAATAGCAACTCTGGAACCCTTTGGCCTAAAACGCTTGTTTCAAAAGAATAGCTTTAATTGCTTTTTAGGAGCATCAACATAGACCAGTAATGGCAGGTAAAGTGGTAGTTTAAATGGAACATCAAATCAAAAGGCTTATTTTAGCATCAAAGCAATTTTTGCATACACTTTGTCCTCAACCTGTCATGTGATTTTTAGATTTTACTACAGATCCATGTATAAAGCCTTCACAATCACACCCACTTAACTGCACTTAAATTGGTTTCATGAGCTGTATTGTGAACAAAGTGATTTATAAAAGTGTATTTTCTGCATGAATATTTAGTATTTTTTTATTTGTCTTTGAGAAACCAGAATTTTCATGCAACTTTATATTTTTGTCTCTTTGATAGCCTAGTTTTTCAGTAACAAATCAAATATTATGATTGGTTAGTTTAAAGTGCCTTTTTACCATATTATTTTATCTTTACTGTTTCTTTTTTTTATTTTAAAGTTGGAAAAACACAATGGGCACATATGTCAGGCATATCCCATAAGTAATCATAGTGTGCCAACATGGACAAAATTCACCTGGCTATTTTTCGGCCCCAAACCAGCTGTGCAATGCCAGTGCACTTCGACATAATAGAGTTGGTAATCGAGTAGGACAAAACTGAAGCATGACTACAGTATGGAAATGCAAAAGAAAAAAAAGATCATTTGTCACTGTGGTCACCATCAAACAAAATAATAAGAAAAAAACATAAAAAAATCATGAAATTCAGAGAATATTGTGGTTTGTGTTTAATTGAAAACCCAATTACCCTTAATTTCAAATCAATCTTTCACATTTTTCCTGCATTCGCAGCTGCCATGTCTACCCTTCTTTTGGTCATTTTTAGAATAGATTTCTGAATTTTAAAGACAATTTAACTTTTATGATCTTGAAGGCTAAATGCAACTGAAAAAAGTAGAATTAATGTCAAAGAGACAAATACATGTCTTCAGATTTTTAACTGCATATTTAAGTCTTTTACCCACTTAGTGTTAAAGTCTGTGTAGATTACAATGAGTTTGCTGTCACTTAGGGGAATAATTAGTATGACAAGCACGGTGACATATGGGCAAATGAAGGAGAAGCTAGAAATATTGTTTTTCCACTTGTCTATATTGAGCAGTTGCCATTACTAAATCCCCAAAAGTCTAGAAGATTGTTGTTGTGAGGGATTACATCTTGCACACATGATGTGCCTCAGAAGCAGTGGTGGATCATTCAGGTGCTCTAAGGTACCTAAACAGCCAATGAATTAATTAAAAAAACATAAAATTGAAAAGTTCTTTATAAAAAGCTTTTGTTCCATAGAATTATTTTAGTGACATAATTTGCTAAAAAATATTTTGTTTCTTTTCATTTCTCTTTGATTGAGATCACACTTTTTAACTCATTCAACAGTAACCTTTACCTCTTTGATCCTCTCACAAATTTAAAGCTTTGATTGCAGTTTTAAACAGTTATTTTAGAATCATCACGTTGCAGTTTAGACCAAAAGATTAATGAACAGCATAGAAAGCCTGAATGTGGTAAAAAAAGAAAAAGAAAAAAAAACACATACAAAAACCTGAAATAGTTGTAAATAACAAGATAGTTGTTAATAAGCTTTCCCAAAACCTGCAAATTTTCAACCTCATATTACCAGAATGGTTGTCACAGTAGTATAACCTTGAAACAACACCACAACCTCAGGGCATTTGCAAAAAACATTGAAATAACATGTATTGCTTTTATTCAAAAACGAGAAGCATCCTTCTTCTCAGTTACTACAGTAATCTAAAATATTTATGCTTCAACTAAAAGTATGTAATGTATTTATCGATTGCTAGTTTAATGTTAATAGTAGAGAAAAAGATGGCACCCACTAATTTAAGTAATAATGTTTGGGTGCTTATAGCACAGGAAAGTATACCATTATACAATTTTGATTAACATTGGTACTCAGATTACTGTCAGATATATTCTAATTGTAGTATGATATGTGACATGCTATGAAAAAAGTAGAGATAAGTCAGCATAATACAAAATGAGAAAAAAAATACATTAAGAGAAAACAGTAATTTTTGCTTTATTGCAAAAATGTGCAAATTGTAAATTTAAAGTAACCACTCACTGCTATAAATCAGAAATCCAAAACATTTCAACCTTAGTCCCCAAAAATACATATGCGACTGGAACCCTCTAGAAATGCATACCGTTTCTTCACTTTATATGTATTTATAAATTGAAGTAACTATTTTAACTAAATAAATGCATTCTTTCAAAAATGACAATTATTCAATTCAACGTTTTAACAGCATTTTAACCATTTAACTCTTATACAGGTAGGAGTCTAAAATAAGTTAGAAAAATGATTTCATGTTATCAATCATCTCTTCTGACCCTAAGAAAAATATTTCCACATCTAAAATATATGTATAGTCAATATTTTGGATTTTATGAGTTGCATCTCCTAGGATATGTTGCCATATGAAGATGTAAACAGAGCCCAAATGATAAACATAGTAGGATTTAAATTTGATGAAGAAAAATTATATATTGTTTTATTTTCTTACCATTTACAATATTAATACTTTTTATTCATTGTTTTCCAATCTCAGAATGTACACATTGCATAGAAAAGATTCAAAAAAGGAACATTTCATTATGAACATACCGAACCTTTTGATCAATGATGATTTCATAAAAACAAAACAATAAAAACATATGACAATTTTTCTTAAATAATGCATACTGGAGGGACTGGGGGAAATTTTATAGAACCAGGTTTTACTTCATGGGTTCTCTTTGGGTACTCCGGCCAACTCCCACAGTCCAAAAAGATGACTGTCAGATTAACTAGAGTCTCTAAATTGTCCTTAGGTGTAAATGTGTGTCTGCATCATTGTGTGTCTTTGTGATGCGATAGCCTGGCAACCTGTCCAGGATGTACCCCACCTTTCACCCATAGACTCCTGGAAATAAGCACTAGCCACACCGCACACACACAGCACACTCCTGACGGATGAAGCAGGAGAAGATGAATGTCTGGATGCATGGATGATGCACTGAAGAACACCACATTTTGTGCAGTATGTTGTCAGTCCTTTTGTGCAAAGCCTCCGGTGCGACAGGTGGGACTTTGTAGGGGTGCTGTACATGGTCATCAAGGTCAACTCCCCCCATATGGACATTCTACTGTGATGCAATGTTTGGACAGAAAAACACAACTCTTCTATCTGCACAAACATTTGTCTTCCATTATGGGGCTTATTGCAACACAAGAGCTTTCTAAAAGCAGGCATACACTTAAATTATGGGAATTTAGATTCATTATATTACTCTTTCACTGAAAATAAATATGACTAATATATGATTGGTCACCCTCAGGGAATCAGGTTCACCATCACTGGCAGGCATGTGGTTTCTGATCTTGTTGATGAAATGACGCAAGGCAGGCTGAACCAAACCATTTGATATACATGCTAATAATATATGTGACTTTTGATAAATGATAACGGGATTGGTGAGGAGCCCTATAGTATACCCCGAAAATGATGTTAAAGACAGTGTATGTCCTTGTGGTCGTGAGCTTTTTTTTTTTTTAATGATGCATTTAATACTTGACTTACATACATGCATATATACAAACCATATGCCTCAGGGTACACATCACAATAAATGAGAAAACTATGTCACAACCCCCCACATGGAATCTGGCGTGGGAGCAGCCACACAGAATTTTTAAGACAGCAGGTCAAACTGGTATTGCTCAGGGCTGCTAGGGCTCTCCACAGAACATTCCTGTCTTTTCCTTATTTCCTCTGGCTCTGGTGACTATGGAGGACATGCTCCTTTGCAAAACGATCATAACCGTGATTGCTCTGTTCCCGTGTGTTGCTGTGCCAGTGTACTGCTCACGGTCTAGAAAACACCCCACCTCCCAATTCTGATTCCTTTTCAAATATTACATGTGATTAGAACTAAGGCTCTGGGGTGACATAGGTTGTATTTTTAACCAAATATGTGATTTTGAAAACAAAAAATTTTAAAACCTTGGTATAACTTCAGAGAACAAACTAATTCATAGCAATTAATGGATCTGAGTTAATAAGTAATGGACTAGAACTTACAGATTTTGACTATATCAAGAATTTGATAAAACTTATATATTTTAACAATTATCTTTAGAAATGTGTAATTTGTCTATTTGCCTTTTTTAATATTGTTAGGCGACAAAGATCAACTATATATTCTTAAAAGCTTAACATATAATGTGTCTTTTAATAACTCTCCTCTGTTTCATAAAAACACTCATATGTACACTTATAAGCAACAACTGTATCTCCCAGGAGCAGTGTGCTTGTTGCTCCCACTCAGTCCCAAGGCTAGATGATCTTAGAAACAGAGTGGGGGTTGCACTGAAAAGAATTGAACGAGAGCTCGATTTTTGTCAGTGGGTCACATGTTGGCAGCATGGTTAAGTACTTAATATGATTAAATGTAGTAGAGGCACAAGTCACATTGTCAGCCCACATCAGTCTACCCACCATTGTAAGACTAAAACTGTCCCTTTGTGCAAACCAGATAGATGAAAACATAAGGGCCAGAGGAAGAAAAGAGCAATGTAAAACATAGAACAGAAATTGAAAAAATAGAGATATGATGCAATAGTTAAGCAAGGGAGATGGAAGATGTTAGCTCAACCTGTCAAGTGAACTATGTGACCAAAAAGTAGCTTTAGCAGACTGAATCTGTTTTTAGTTTAAACATGAAAAACTTGTGCCTATGGTGCTAAGTATGAATTCAGTTTGCTGACGCTGATATTAGATTGTATTCTGTGAGACTCTGAGTTAGACAGCACAGTTCTCATTTGGTTTATCACAAGACCTAAAGTAGACTAAAAAAATGGCAGTTTTCACCAGAAAAGATGTAGGATAAATCATTCTGTTCATTTATTTCAAGCATTATAATTGAAATATTATCTACTTTGAAATAAAAATTACAATTTGTGTTAGATTACATTTCCATCATTGGAAGAGAGAAACAGTTTAATCTTTAAACTGTATTTCCTTTTCTTTTTCACTTTAGTGAGATGTGCTCTTATTGTGAGATGATCAAATAACATAACATTTCTGCAAGTTACCACTGCCCAAAAAGAGCAACAATACTAAATAAATATATAAATAAATTAAGTTCTCTAATTGTTATTTTCTCCCAAAAAGTCTCATTTTCAGAAAATGTAATATTAATTTTCATTGTTACGCGGATGACACCAAGGTCCATATGTCCACTGAACTTAAACACCTCCCTTTCACCATACCTTCTTTGGGAATCCCTTCTCGAAATGTAATTATGATTAAGTCTAAATCTTCTTAAACTTAAAAACAAGAAAACTAAATCCCCCTTGTTGGCACCAATTTCACATTAATAAATATATTTACTAAATCACTTATGTCATAATATCTAGACATGCCTATTGTCAACAAATCTGAATTTGGTTTGTTAAAGCAGAGAAACTTCTAAAACACAAGGGTAACTTGCTCTTTACTAATTTAATATAGCACGGCAAAGTATTGTCTTAACCACTATGAACATGTTAAAATTTTAAATTACTTTGATGATTTAAATTGTAATCAGTTTATCAGTTTTCTTAGTTTATTTTTAAGACATCCAAGTGTTTCACAAAACATTATTTTCAACATAAACTCAATCTGTAATATAAACATAATCAACAATCAGACTATAAGAAATTTTTTGTGCCATTCAGTACCTACATTTGGCATCATATTTTCCAGTAGCTCACTGTTAATAATTTTCCTAATCCTAATGTGTGTTTGTTCTTCTGTCCTCTAAATATGCCAAGAGAAGGACATAAAGGACTGCTAGCCTGGTCCTCATTATAACAATATGTGAGATACCTTTTACAGTTGTCAGTGAGAGGGGTAAATCTGGCTGCATGGGGCCTTCTGGCAATAGCCTTGTCACATCAATGACGAAGGCCTCTTTCTGATTTACTGTCACCAATGGTTAGTCTTCTAAACTGTGCCCAATCCCTTCCATGCAGTGATAATTAAAAATACACATTGCACATTACGAAACTTGCCTCATATGGTTCATCTTTGTTTGGGTTAAATCTTTTTGTTAACTTTTTACCTAACCAGAATTACTGTGCTCATGTGTAGTCAATGAAGGCAACATGTCAACAGCAGAAATACAGAGAAAGTGGTGGCTTTTTTTTCTTTAAGTCTTTGGAGATGGTTACAATGTTTACCCACAAATTGTCAAATCATATACATGACATTTCAGTGCTTAGTCAGTTGAGGGACTTTTTTAACAGTTGGGGAATCTCATCATTGTTTGCAGTAAGCCTCACTGATTACACAATCACAGAGGATTATACAAAAGTGTTTATTAGAATGTCAGTAAATGTTAATTGCATCCAGAGGGAAGATTTATATATTGAAGATGGAATGAAAATACTACAAATTTAATCTATAAGACATTGGCATGCTCCTGCCAAAGTTCATAACCACCACTGTATATCAATTTATTGATCCATCGATAGCCCACTCCACATGCTGCTTCTGTTTACTAGATTGTACATCACCCTTGTGCACATAAGACATCAGTCAGGTTCACGGGAAAAAAAACCCTACATACACACATACACCTCACGTACCTACCGTGCACCCACACACAGATGAATCAAAGAGCATATTTCACCAGGGGAAGGGAAAATTGTTCTATAAAAGAACACGTCAAGGTGTTTTAAGAAAGAAATATGCTTTGCCACATAACAGCAATTGATGAAATGTGACCTTGAGCTCTTCCTTTTTGTTGCAAAATTATAAATTGGATTGGGTAAAAACAAACATAGTGTTTAGGTATTTTCATAGTTTTATCAAGGAAAAACAATAAGACTTATATATAATGATGCATAAATGACTAATAAATGACTAATTTAATAGGTTCAACTTCCAACAGCCTAGGCAGCCCACTTTTTACGCTACCTTTCTGTATACTCTGTTTATAACTATTACTCATTAGTTTTCAAGATCAGTAAAACTGCGAAATAAATTAAAACATTGTTGTTCCAGAACATCTAGTCGGGAAATGGTTTGTGTGGTGGAACCATCAGCCACTTCAAGCTCAGGAGAAGGTAGTGAAGCTGTGGAGTAACTTACAAGTCCCCTCTATAACAAAAAAAACCCTTTCTTTTGAACCTTTTGTTAAAACCATGAACCAGCTAATGCATGAAACAGAGCCGATTAATTATGAAGAAGAAAAGGTCTGAATTTGGTATTACAGAAGCTAACAACAATTAGCTTCGGGTCATTATCTGGAATAGCAATTTAAGTTCCATCTCAGCCTCCAGTTCTTCATAGGTGCGGTTGTCGGCAGTTGTTCACAGTAGATTTTTTTACTGAACAACCAGGGAACTCTTTCAGTGAGGGTACTGAATAAGAGAAAAACATAATTCTCAAAATTTCCAACCACAAAAGAGATGCCTTAAAGTGCTCCAACTTCTCCATATCTCATCTGACCTGCTTTATCCACTTTGAAACCAGCTCAGGAACCCGAGGAAACTTAAATGAGCATATACCATTCTTATGGCGGTTGAAACAAAAAATGTGACAAAACACAGGCAAAGCAGTGTCTTAATCCATGAAAACTTCAGCAGCTCACTATATCATAACCACTGTTCAAACTCTGTTGTTGTACAATATACATCACATCCGCTTTCTCCCTCAGTCAACAAGCAGTGCTGGAGTCCTCTGAATGGCAAAGATTTTTTTTTTAATAAAAAGTATTTCATTTGGACGCTCTTGAAGTTATTACATTCATCATCAGTAATAACGTTTTGGTATACAAAAAATACTAGAAAATGTCAGTATTTTGTAATCAACAGTTTAAACTTGGTCTTCTGTAATATACAACAGTGGCATTTAATTTGCATCTAAACTAGTTGCTCAATAGGTCTACTTGCTTACTGATAAGCTACAGTTAGAAAAGAAAAGCTGTAAAGATTTAAACCAACACCACAAACTGTGTCAATGTACATGTCTAAAAATCACAGCCAGTAGGTGATGGAAAAAGCTCAATAGTCAGTAGTCACATTTGTAGCATAATGCTGGGATAACGGAAAACAGAAGCCATATAGAACTAGTTTAACTGTTAATTCATTGTTTTAATTTTTCAGGCTTTAGAAAAAAAAAAAAGGCACGTACTCAAATCCACACATATCACCAAGTTTACGCGAACAAACCTTTGATACAGAGAGAAGAAAATTTGAACAAAAACCTAACTCCTGCCAAGAAAGGTTTATAACTGAGCATACCACAACTAAGCCCAATCAGCTTTTACAAATCAAGCCATCAATTGGTCAATCTAAAGCATCACAATCTAAAGCACCAGATTTTCTCACAAGTGTGAAAGAAAGAAAGAAAGAAAGAAAGAAAGAAAGAAAGAAAGAAAGAAAGAAAGAAAGAAAGAAAGAAAGAAAG
>JAUZNJ010038009.1:0-11242 GCA_034780135.1 Jordanella pulchra | reverse complement strand
CCTCATAATAAGCCTAAATGTGGACACGGTGGTAATGAAATATTTCATTTAGAGAGATTTAATCGTCAGCAGAACCTGACTTCACATCAGCTTACATCTGTTTAAACCTAAGGAAGGGGGGAATAAAATCCAGAAATCACCAACATCATGGGAAATTTAAGACAATAAAATAATTACTTCAAAAATGTTTTATTATTCATCACTGAACCAATAAATTTGTGATGGGTGATAGTGTTTTTTTCATGGAGAGAAAAAATATTTTGGCCTGCCTGCCTGCCTGCCCGCCCGAACGCCCGCCCTCCCTACAGCCCGCCTGCTGCATGAATCTTGAATACATTTAATAAAAGTGTAGTCTCGTGCAATCTTATTAGTCATCTATGTATTTGTTATTTCTTAATATTTGAGATTTAAATTTAATGTACCCACTTTGGGGCAATAAATACATTTTTTATCCTTTTTTCTTTTCATTTTTACAATTTTGACATTCTAAAAGAAAGATCGCTGTATTTCTTTAAATTTTAGTCTTCCAACTTAAAAGTCCATCATTTACAAATGATTAAAATACTGCAAGTCATTACATCCCTAAAGAGTCTATACAGATAATAAGCTTGCTGCTTTCCCAGCTTATGTAAATGCATTCTTACACATTTCCAGGCTCCCTACCAGCATTCAACAGCAATTTTCAATAATCAAGTCTAGCCTTTATCAACATTTTGTAAAGCAATTTTGCTGCAAATTTTAAACATCTGGACGCGACCCAGTGGCGGAACCATGATGCAGTTCAAAGAAGAAGCATGAAATCAGATCTGTATATGCAAATCAAGGCACAAGAAGGGGAGTTAAAGACAATGTTATTTGAAAATGGAATTAATTCATACCCTGATACAAGGTGTAAATTTTTACCATATAAGAACTAAAATGATAAGAAATGCATTACTAACAATGTATTGTTTAAAATGTGCAGTATATTAATTTAGGTATTTACTAATGACATTTTGAACCCTCACTAACAATTTTTAACATTCACAAATGATAGCTTTTGCTCAATTATTTTTTTCCTTTTGCATAGAAATATATTAGAACCTTAATAGATAAATCTGTTGGTTCAGACAAAGCTCAGAGGTGAGGTGTATTTCCTCAGCATTGAGTAGATACCCTCCCTATTGAGTTGTCTCCGCTATGGACACCAGACTCTTTTCTTTTCCATGCATATGCCACCTTCAAAAGAATACGTTCGGTGTGCTTTGATTGAATGATTATGGTCAGCAAGGTCCCCTGCACAATAAAAGTTCAAGCTGCCAGGTCACCTGTGTAAATTACATTTAGTGCAGGGCTGCTACAAATTAGGTCTCCTATTCTCCTTGTGATGTCAACAGAATAGAAGTTACTGAGAACTGTGGGGCCTTGGAAATGTGTTCTACCAAGGTTGAGGCAACCCATTATCTTGGTCCTGTGTTCAAGGCACAGAGAAAGAGAAATGGAAGACTAGCTTAGATAAGTTTATGATTACAGGCACCGACATAAACTGAGCACTGTCCTTTGTGACTCTTGTTGAAGTTTAAAAGCAGCATTTAACTGAAGTCCATGCAAAACCTAATTAACTTTTAAAGCATCATGACATAGTACATTAAAACACCCAATCATGCAACTACTGAACTCACATTCTCTAACTGATTTGTTATTTTAGAGACTTGATACAATATTTTTAAACTGTAAATACTGCAAGTGGGAAAGAAAATCAATATTTCTTTCATAGCAATTTAAGAAGCACTTTAGAATATCAAAAAAGCCTTTTGTGACACATTTTTTCTGAAAAAAAAGCAAACAAACAAAAAAACAATAGCAGCATTACATAGCTAACTCTGATGGTCTAATGATATGAATGCTTCATTGGTTAAAAATATATACATTTTAAACTCTAGCACGTATAATGAGCAACAAATAAACAATAAACAGCAAAACAGCAACAACATAGTAAATATTACAGAGAGCACCTGTGCTACAAACTAACTGTTTAAAGATAATGTTTGATTGAAGTGGACATGTTAACTGGATAGGACCTGTTTACCCCAAAAAAGCACGTTTCTTTCCTTGGCAGAAATTGTACATTAAAGTACCTAAAAATATGTAATATTAGATTTAAGGGAAGGAAAACCCAAACCTAAGAAACCTAAAGCACAGTTTATGGCAAAGTTTATGTGATTATTATGACAAATAGTTTAGATAGTGTAAAACCAGCCAGGCAACTGAGGCAACCACAGCTCTCAATATGCAGTCAGTGTGACATGGAAAAAAATATCATCATTATTACCTTTAGTTGGCTTAGAACCTCTTCTTTCTGTCATGGTCACTCTCAAGCTGCATGTAGCTCATGAAATCTGCTCACTTCAATCGAGCAGAACCAAACCTGCCTGTGTGTCTTAACGTCACATCTAACAATCTTTGTAGATCAACAGAAACATGCCCACTTATTACTATAAAGCTTATAGTTAGAGTGGCTCAGGTTATCCTGAACTACCTCTATAGTTATGCTGCTATAGGTTTAGACTTCTGGAGGACATAGGGACCACTTTTCATCATTCTGTATGTTTCATTCCATCTCTTTTCTCCCATTCTGCAGTATTTGTTAGTTCAACCTCTACGAGCTTGTCTGCCTGGCTGTGTCTTTCCTGGATGGAGCCTCCTGTGGAGTTAGATGACAAATACCTTTACATATCTGCCTCTTTCTGTATGTCTGCTTCTGTCTCCTTGAAGCCCAGTCGGCCTAAGCCTCTCACCCTGAGCCTGGTTCTGCTGGAGGTTTCTTCCATTTAAAAGCGAGTTTTTCCTCTCCACTGTCGCAAAACGCATGCTTGGTGTAAACGGATTGCTGTTGAATTAATGAGTCAATACAATCAGCTGGTTTTACTTAAAATAGAAAACTTTTAACTAATCTGACTGTATGATTTGATTGAATTGTCTTTGTTAATTGCCTTGAGATGACATGTGTTGTGAATTGGTGCTATATAAATAAAGGGAATTGAATTGAATTGAATCCGCAGAAAATAAAACAAAAAAAAAAAACAAATTAGATGTGCAATTTCATGCTCCTTCTTTGACATCTATGTAGATCAGCCATAATAATAATAATATTTTGCCAACAAACAAGCAGAAAAAGAAGGAAAGTGAATGTGGTGTATTCAGACTTACAGTAGACCAGCAGATGCCCTTTGAAAGAAGTTCCTCCTCTTGTATTCTCGGCTTTGCATTCATAAGTTCCCGAGTCTTCCAGCTGAATATTAGGAATCTCCAGTACAGCCTGGGACTTTCGGAGTCTTGCCTTTTTGGGAAAGATACCATTTATCTTTCTCCATGTGATAGTTGGCACTGGACTGTTGAAAGAAAATGACCTATTTAGACACTATGCCATAGGATACAGTACAAAAGGGCGTTGGAACCATTTATAGGAAAAGATTTTTTAGCAGAAATAATAAAAATATAGATAAATATATATATCATGCCCTCAATTTAAACTGCAATTAGTGTTATGTCTTTTTCTATAATGCTCCTATCCATCACCTCAAATACAGAATCGTCATTTATTTGGCAATCAAATGTTGTATCCTTATTAAAACAATTAGGGACACAATTTCTCCTGTATTTTCATAAATGTAAGATACACATCTCTGTCCCACACACGCCAACGCTAAAAATTAACAAAATAAAACTTAGGACCTATAGGACCTCCTCAGCTTTGCATCTGCTAATGTCATACTGGGCTAGAGACGGACTCCCCTCACCTACCCTGCTCTCTGTCACCTGCGCTACATCCGATTCTCCACTACTTACTCAGAAACACTTTTACAAATACTGATGTATATTGGAAAAAAATAATTATCTGGCTGAAAAGTGGGGATAACTGCTAGGAAAATTAAAAATGATGGCATAAGAAGGCAGAATCCCAAGCATCAGTCCTTCATACCATGACCATCTCCTGAGACCAATATGGTATGGAATACTTTTATTATTGTGCTTCTGTTTATTTTTATGAGGAGTTACTGTAACATAAGGTGTAATTGAGTTTAGGTTTAGTTTGTGTTGCTAATGGTTAGGCCCACTTATTAGGGTTAGACCACAGCAACAAATGCAATTTGCTAAATAGCCATTTTATACCACATTTAGTCATTCTCTCATACATTGTAGCCACAGCTGCTCTGGAGCTGACTGGCAGAAGCGAGGCTGCTATACAAGGGTGCCACCAGGCCCTCTGACTACCATAAGTAGGCAATGCCCAATGATGCAATAACATTTAAATAATATAGAAAGGTGGGGGCGGGGCTTGAACCAACAACCCGCCAGTTGCAGCGCAAACTCCCGCATCTATCACCCCATATGAAATGCAATATGCACATCGCAATATTGTTTGAAGTCAGCGGAAAGTCCCCTTAAGTACAGTGTGACGTGTGTGTGTGTGTGTGTGTGTATGTAGAGTATGTATATAAACAAAGTTTGGTGTTTAAGCAATAAATGATTAAAACAATGATTTTGACTATTTTGGAGGATTTACGTCTTCTGATTTGGATGATCTTTAATTTCTGTTAACACTAACAACTTCATTAGTTTGGAGAGATGGCAATATATTTTTCACATACAGAAACAGAAGAATAAAAAGCTGCCTGAGCTGCTGTTGCAAAGACAGATTAATGGCTAATAAGAAGCAAAAGCCCTTAAAAGCATAATAGAACACACGTCAGATTTAGGGGCCGAGCGACATTGACTACTTCCAGGAAGAAGTTTAAAACATTTGTTCACTTGATGGTTGAATATGACAAGCCTGGCAAATAAAATGTATGAGAAAGCACCACTGAGATTCACTCAGGTTCAGAAAGAAAATCAGGATTGCAATATAATGTGTTTCATCAAGTCACGACTACAGAAGTATCTTCTAGACTCCAGGCTCTCAGATCATATGGGCAGACAGAGACTTCAGACAGAGTGGCAGATGCAAATAGCTTTTCACACAGCCTACAAACATCACCCAACTGAAATGTTTCCATCTGGGAAATTGTGCAGGACAATCCAATACAGTAACCACACATTGAGGAGATGCATTTATCTCATAGCTGTGCTCTTTATAACTTCCTGCTTCTATACCCAATAAACACCAGAAATTGAAAGCAGACACATTAGACTGTATTCAAGAGTCACTGTGGTTACTTAATCCTCAGGGGTTACAGCAGACTGTACAAACAATACAAAGAGCAGTAAGTTCTAAATGCATCTAAAACTTTCTGAATCCACTTTACAATCAGAATTCAATTGTTTGGATATCACAGACATTTTGCAAAGTATAAACTAGATGTCTTAAGATCTGGATTATTTGTCCATGATGTGAGTCACCTATTAAAACATACCTGCCAAAGCATAATCTCAATCTCATTTGAATCCCTGTATTTTTAACAGCACAGTTTAGACACTATACAGAATAGAGCTATGAAATAACAGTTTATTTGCTAATTGATTTCTTATATTCCTTATATTTTGTTTTTCAGCCATGTCTGTTTTTATCTAACACATTGCTGATTACCGGACACATTGTTATACCAGACAAAAACACCTATGGTCAATACAAAATACAGCAGGCAAAGAATAACTTCATTTATTAAGAGAAAAAGGCTTTCAACACAAACCCTTCTCTATGTGAAAACATAAACTTAACATCTGGCCAGCAGTAACACCGGGCCATTAATCATTCTGGATAACTAGCAATATCTTCTACCTTGATGTGGAGGAATTTTTCTCCACTCTTCTGTGCAGAAATGTTTTCTATTCAGCCCCACAGGAGAGCTTCCTAAGGCCTGTTAATGGAAATATTAGGGCATCTAAATCAGATTTAAGTGAAGACTTTGACTAGACTTTAAAACCTTACTATTGATGGACCCAGGATAAATACAGTAGCAATGCTTACATGGAGGAAATTGTAATCCAAACAAGTGAGGTGGTTTATGCCACTCCTCAATTTAAATCACGTCAGTCTAAACCCTTTTTTGTAATCACATCATTAAGGTTGGGGCAAACCTGCCTAAATGTGCAAAGGTGTGGAGGAAGGGCACCAATGCAACAGGTGTCACAGCACTTTGAGGGATGTTAATTTCCTTCAGCTCCCATTTTATAATGCAGGAATGGCAAAATAATATGTCACTAAACCTATAAACCACTTATATAGTGCATTAATGTCTCAACCACTGTAACAGCCAGATATAGGTCCATTGTGGATGCCCAAAAGACTCAGAGCCAAAATGATGTCCATTTTTTCTCCCTACAACATAGGTCAAAGTACAACTTCTTCTCTGGTTGTTGTGTAAGGGAAATTTTACAACTTTGCAAATATCAAAGTGCATGTAAAGGCATTTCATGGTCAGATATTTTATTCTTTATCCATATAAACTCTGCATTCTGAATATTGTCCAAACTAATGATTGATTAAGGAAACATAGCTAGTATCTTGCTACAAAAGAGATCTTAAGCTTATGTATCTTTCCAGAAATAACATTACTTTTACACCATATCTAATGAGATAAACGCATTCCAATAAATGTAATTTTTGTCTTATCAGTGCAAGGAAAATCTTGCCAAAGTCATAAGGATAATCAAAAGGATTTGTTGTTATTAAATAATAAACTCTGACCCTAAAAAAAGCAGGTTAAATGTAGAGTGTGGTCTATGTCGTTCTGAGGTCCTTTGTAATAGTTCAGCCAGCCGGACTAACACAGGGTGTTAGTCAGTCTGGTAAGGCTCAATACTCGCCACTCTAAAACAGATCGGACCAATCGAAGTGCTGATGCAAGCACATAATATAACAGCGCTTTTCTCTAACCATAACAGTCAAGATTGCAGCTTAAATGGAGCAATGTTTTAATGATGTTCCATTATTATTTCTTAAAAGTGTCAGGGACCAGAATTTTGAAAAAAAAAACTCATAACAGAAGGAGCTGTTGATATTGTAAAAAATGACAACAACTGTCTGTTTTGAGAGCTTTTTTCCTAAAACCAGATCTGTGGTTATCTGATTAGTTCTAAATTGTTTCCACTGACTCAGCTAGTCCTGCCTTTGCAATCGGACTCTACTTGCTCCTTTTCGGATTAATATGCCATATACACAACAAAAATAGGTCTGACTGGCCATGCTGCCTTTGGGACCTCTAGATGATGTTTATATGATCTAGAGTTAATAGGGGAGGCCACCCCTTGGAATTCTCCATTTATGAATGATGGGTCTTACTCAGGTCTTCTGTAGTCCTAAACAGTTAGAAATGGGTTTTAACCTGTGCCACAGAGGTCAGTGACTTTATCTATTCCTAAATTCATTTATATCAGGGTATGTGATTTTGCTGTTAAAATCCTTTTGCTCATTTCATATTGTGAGGTGGTATTTACTGAGGTTATTTGTTGATTCTATAGATTTTTAAAAAATAAGGGCTGGATTCATCTGTTTTAAATGCAACAAAAAAATGGGGTTAAAATCTGGATGGGGAGAGGTTATTTAGTTATTTATTTTTATGTTTTTTTTTTTTTTTGTTGAGCTTTTTACGGCACTAGTGGCTCGTTTTTCTGACAGTAGCCTGACAGGAAAGGGGGTATGAGAGAGGGGGAGAGACATGCGGGAAAGGACCACAAGCCGGATCCGAACCTGGGTCGCCCGCATATTTTTATGTTTTTACATGGGATTATATTGTTCTCGGAAAACAAAATAAAAGAATATTTAAAATAAGTATAATATTTTAGTAGGCAAACTCATTTTACATGTCAAGTCTGAATTTCTTAACCATTTGAACCCTGAACAACCGATACCTGAAGTCTATTAAAATCTGTAATGCAAGGAGACAGTTAATAAAAATGTAATAAATTTAGTTTTGAAAAAATCCATATCCATCTTTTTCTGTCAAAAATTTTGGTGTAGATTCACATGACGGATGACTTCCACATGTGGAGGGAGAAAGCCCTTTAATGTGTTCAGTATCAGTCATCTTATGTATGACAAATGGATTTGACAAGTACCTGAAAGATGGAAACATGACACCACATGAAAAACCTTCACTGAATCCATCAATCATTTAGCCAAGATGGAAACATTCCAACCTGGAGGTTTTTTACCCCTTTACAAGGACGGTGAATTGCCCTTGGCTGGCATAGTTTCAAATTAGAATTTAGACAAGGTTTTAATGTCACAAAACAAGAGCTAGCTTT
This sequence comes from Jordanella pulchra, assembly GCA_034780135.1. Classification (NCBI taxonomy): domain Eukaryota; kingdom Metazoa; phylum Chordata; class Actinopteri; order Cyprinodontiformes; family Cyprinodontidae; genus Jordanella; species Jordanella pulchra. The sequence continues at coordinate 3,016 of JAUZNJ010038009.1, read as the reverse complement.
TAGTTATGACAAGTTTTGTAAAACTAGAATTCTCTATGTCTAACCAAATAAAATCTGTCTGGTGTGATGAAGACTTAACCACTACACAGACAATGAGGATACAGTAGTTTTGACGCAAATTAAACTTCTTAATGGACAACTCAGGAGACCTTTGCTCTGTCAAAACTCCGAAGAAGCGAGAGAGCATAGGAAATCTATAGAGACCTTGAGGGATTGGAACATAAAGGGGCATCTTTGTGAGTCCATGGCAAGATTTCTCTTTGGAGGCTGAGTAATGAGCGCCAGGACTGTACAGGCTCATGGCCCCTGGGAAATGCACAGAGAGAAAATGGGCCCACTCATTTTAAAAGCCAGAAACCCTTTATGTCAGTATCCACTAAAGCTGTTGGCAGAAAATCCAAAACTCTGGTCATTCTGCTCTTTTAGACTGTACAAACCAAACATTTGTGACAGTGTGAATGTGTTATACACTGGAGATTATGTACGGTCTTGGAGTTTTCAATTTAGGTCTGTGCCCATAGGCAGGCACTGTCAATTACATTTTAATTACTATTTCACACAGATAGTAAAATATAGATAGTAAAATTGAGTCTAACACTACAATATAATTAAAAATAAGTTTGCCACATCCTTAAAATCTAGATCATAGTCTATAATTTAGCTGATATTCTAGGCTCCAAATTCCTGGGTTCGATTTGGAAAGTTTAAACCATTCTAAAAGGAGCAAAGTGTTAAAACCCAAATACACTTCTTACCTGTATCAGCACAAGCAACTACTTTGAAAGCACATTAACCACAGCACCAAGTGTATGAAACAGGCCGCGTTAAGAGCCACTCTCCAGTGCTGCTGATAATGTGGTCCTGTATTGCTGAAAGAGGACAGAAGCTGGAGGAATTTAAGAGGTTGATTCCCACCGGGGTCACTAAAACTGAAAGTATAACAACTACTCCATGGCTATTTAGATAAAAGCACCCAGTACATCCCGTGTATTATACTTTAAGAGAATATGAGTGGGCTGGATGTGCAACTATTCACATATAGAAGACTTTTTGAACCACAATGAACTTTTGCAATTCAGTATGTGTTAAAACAAAGGTGGAAACACAATATTTCACTTAAAAAAGTTAATTTTAAAGGAATAAAAAACGGAACTTTTCTGTGACTTTGGGTAACTTGACTGTTTACAAATCAATTTTATGCATCTGATGATTTTCAATTAAAAATGTATTAGTATTATCATTTATCAAACTGTTTAGCCCATCTTAAATAATAAAGATGCCTTTAGTGATGCCTTTTTGTTCAGCCATTACAATTTTATTTCCCAATGCTCTATATTGTTATATAGTTTAGCCACTAAAGGTGAACATTCATCAGTAAAGCCAGAGGTCAGCCCTTTTATTGGGTGCGTATCCTGTAAGTCTGACATGTTACTTCTCTTGTAAATCAGAGACTGAGAGCAGCTCTAACCATCAAGGGAGAAGTATTGTTCCTCAAATGCTCATCCTTAGTTTCCTCCCATTTTTTCTTTTCAATTAAATCTGTTTGGCTGTATATGAGTCCCAGGGTATGATTTATGAGAGGCTGAGAGAAGAAAAGTACTTTATACACTCTATAGAAAGTGTATGAGGGATTATATCAGTGGTTTAAAAAAAAAACAACACTAAATTTAGACACAAGAAAATCAGCAGTTCAGGTGAATAACGATAAATAAATTTAATTTGAAACCAAATTGTGTTTATTATGTAGACAACGTGTAACTGTAAACTAACAGTATTTCTTTTCCCAGAGAATATGCTACAATGGGAAAGAAAGGATTGTAGATATTAGGGCTGTAAATGTTAAGCATTATAACTCTGATAAATCCTGAAGGACCAGAGCCATAATCACAGCAAAAAACAGTCTTTTGTTTAGGAGGTGCCTTAATATTTGAAGTTCTAGCACCTATGTTAAAGACAGGTGAAATGGATGAAAATAGATTATCTTAAGGTGGTAACATATCACAGGGTAAAGATTGGATTGGATTTAAAAAGATCCAAAAGCATTATTGGTTTGACTCAAACACGTATTTGCTCTCATGCTTCTTCATGAAGCCTTTTGCTACCTTATGCAGTTTTTGAGCAAATATTCAGGGATGTTGTTTTTAGCTCCTTCGTTTGGGATTCAGTATACACAACTGAATCCTAAAGGGAAGAGCAAAAGCATGTCCATCAGGTAGCAATCCCAAATTATCTCAGTGCCACTGTATATTCATGACACCGACAGCTTTAAAAGAAATACACTGCTCGATGCATTGAAATCAGACTCTTAAAAGGGAATTGTTTTTTGCTCCACCTTTTTACTTCAACCCTTCTCCCATTCTCTTTAACCTTGAGAATGGCTTCTCAAAGTGCAGTCACTGGTAAATATCAAATAGGCAATATCATTAAGGAGCTTTGGCAGTAATAAACAAAGAGCCTTTCATGCCCTTGCAGGGTAGTGGTGCCATCATACATATTGATCAACAGTGGTGCAAAACCCATTTTAACTTCATTTTCAGGGCTATATAAAGACTGGCACGTCTTAATTTGGTGCATTGATGAATCCTTCATCTACACGTACAAGAGGGACTCCGTGAGATCATTGCCGGACTGAAAGCCATCACACAAAAATTACTTCAATGAGGGAAGCAAAAGGCAGGAGCAGAGGCTGTTTGGCTGCTCAGCAGAAAGTGAGAAACCACTTAACACTAAACAATAGGAGATGATAGTTCAGTCTCTTTATTTACAAAATTACAAACTATTATAACGATTTCAAATCCACTCAGGTTTTTATTGAAACAAATGTAAAAAATATTTGGTCATCCTGAAAGGCTTTTAAAGCTAAAACGGTACAATAGTAAGCCTAATTCAGTTGGCTTGATACAGAGAATGGCTTGTCAGCTGTAAAATAATAACTCCTTTGTCATGGTGGGCTTAAGGGCTCTAACCCACATGCAGAACACCACACGGGACAACGGGAAAAAGTTAAACAGTTTAT
>JAUZNJ010038008.1:0-11242 GCA_034780135.1 Jordanella pulchra | reverse complement strand
CGTTTTTTTTTTTTTTTTTTTTTTCGTGGTGTGAGTGTGGGTACTAGGGTGGGAAGGTGTGACTGAGACAGTGTTTTTTTTTTTTTTCCCTCAGGTTGGGGTCTGTACAACTCCCTCTCCCAGGCACATCGCACGTCTCCACTAAATGCAGAGCCCATTTCCCCCGTCCTGCTCTCCTTCCGCTGGCTGGTGCCGGGGCTCGCCGGTGCACTGGTGGAGCACGAGGTTTGGGGGTGGATGCCCGGGTGGCTACTGGCCTATCCCTGGCGGCTGGGGCTCCCACCGTTGGGTGGTGCGCCCTTGGGGCCTCAGTTCCCTGGGGCCCATGCCTGGATTCACTTTAGGGCGGCTGGCTGCTGACGGAACCCGCGGTCTTGTCCCCGCTGCTGCCCGGGGCTCTGGCATTGCGGTGGCCGGGGGACTTCCTCGGGGCTGTCTCTTGTACTCCCTTGGTGGGGTCGGATTTCCTGGGTCGGCCCCTCCTTGGCGCGTTCGCTCTGGGGGTCCCTTTGGGTGTCTGGGGCATTGGGTCTCCCGGTGCTGGACTCAGCGCTCTCGGGGGGCGCCTATTCGGCTCTCCACAACTGCTATTAAGCATTTTTCCTTTGCATAAACTTTACATGTCTTATAGCCTATATCTGTAACTTGCTTGCCTATAATTTTCTTTCTAATCTCCAGAGACAACGCTTTCCTTTTCTTCCTCTGATCCATGTTGAGGGTGGTACACACAATGTCAAAAAATCACTTTGTTTAAAAGCAATGTTTGCATTTCATTTTCATAGAATATCTGTTTACTATCACTTTTATCAGTTCAAGGTATTTCTCTGACTATCGCAGTGTTTTTCATTCATTAAACGAGGGGTAACACCAATTTTGTATATCATAGAGATTCATTCTGGTGAAATCCAACATGCATAGAGAGTGTAAAAATTGCTTAATGCAAACAGAATTAAGGCTTAACAATCCCTTCTATTAATGTACATCATATTGGTCATCATAAACAGGTAAAGGTTTGGCCAAAATGAATAATTAATGTCTCATTTTCCTACTTCTAAAAGTCTAGACAAGACGTCACCTTTTCCTATAAAGCAAGGAGGCAAAAATTCCACTGTGTATTACCTAACAGGAACTTTAACCTCAATCTTGTCTCTTTCTGTCACTATTTGGTGTAGTTTTCCTGATGCATTCACTTGCTTATGCTTTTGCTGATGACTGGACACTACGACATCCACACCGGCTACAGCACACACTCCTCCCCTCCTTTGCACTTTGTGACCCTCCTTGAATCTGGTGCTTTTTTGACCTTGTTCCAGAATTTTGATAGCAAGTGAAAGTTGCTCTCTTTTCTTCCTACATTAACACAGGGCGAAAGTTTTTAGTTCAGCTCGAGGTAGATTGTGTGCATATTCAATATCTTCTCTCAATTTCCAAGACTTGTACACACTTGGAGGAGAAGACACAGAGCATGTACATCATTTATTACGTCTAAAGTTCAGCTGTAAGAAGCGTCTGTATTTGTACATGACTCATGGGAATATCAGAGTTCTAAATTTCCTGCTTGCAGCCACTGAGTTTAGTGCCTGTATTTTTTATGAATGAATGTCTGGACTTGTCCACCAGTGGCTGCTGTTGACTCAGTTAAACAGACGCGCCTGGTTACTGTTACGTCGACGTTACTGCGAACGAGGAAGGCTGCACGTTGCAGAGGATTTGGGTGCTGGCCAAAATGTCAGCTGCCTTCTTACTGCCAATCTGCGTGGGTCAGAGTCAGAGACTACAGCCAATACTCTTCTCTCTCTTACACACTTGTACACACGCAGTCAGTCTGTGCCATGAGCTCATTCTTTCCCTTTAACTCTATATCTACCCTTTTTGACTTTGCACTCTAGGTCACACACCGTCCTACTCATATTCTCTTGCTCTCTTCTGTAGGTTTCACATTTTGGAGCTCCTCTGCTGTGCAGCCAAAATGATCTAGGACCACACAGAAAACTCTCATAGACTCCTGCATACATAATTAGTCTTCGTCAGAGAGTCCGTTACTGTATTCTATGTCTGAGGTTTTTTAGTGAGTCGGCTACCTTTATGGGCAACAGATCAAAAAACAAAAAAATCCACTCTTAGCTTTTGGAGCCTGGCACTGCCAGCCCAGCAGCAAGATCTGGCTCAAGCTGGTTCATAGGAAAAAGACTGGAGAAAGCTGGAAAGAGCAGGTGGAGTTCCTTGGAAAAAGACATTAGTGGGTGTGCATTAGAGGCTTGTGAGAGCTCCAGCAGATATTTAACAAGCATTTGCACAGCAGCAGTTTGTCGCTTACTTTTGATAATCGGTCTATTTTCGGGGAAAAGCCTAATAAAGCCCCCAGCAGGATGCAACAGAAACTTTTGATGAGATTAGTGTACAAAAAAGAGACCTGTTGCAGGAGGCCAACAAAAATAGATGCATGGTCGGTCAACAATGTTCTTCATAACCTTTTGTTTGGCTTGCGCGAATCCATGCATGGTTACGTGTCCTATTTTTGTTTGGGTCTAATAACATTTGAACTTTCTCTTTTTAATACAGCTGACCCCTCCGGCTTGTTGGCCTGCCTGTCTGTCAGTTGCTCATACAGTATCACTATGTTGAGCTCAAGTATCCACGTGACAAGAATGTCAAAACAGGCTATGATAATTCAATTTACGCCACAGACAGCAAAAGATCATGATATATGGTTTTTTTAGCAATATACTGTACTTTTCCTGCACTTGATCAGTCGCAGAACTCATAGCTCAAATCTTGTTGTTACACCATTTCTAGAATGAGCATGTTATAGTCGATATACCAAAGGAATCTACCTTGTGTCTGCCCTAATCTGTATTAGCACTAAAAAACAATAATAAGTTTTGCTACATTTGTGTCCAAACACTAATCCTGCATTCAACTTGTAGTCAAAGATTGATGCTGCGAATGATGCCAATGGCGTCCAAGTTAAAGCAGTGGTTAATTGTATGTTTTAGTTCTTATAGATATTTGCCATATGAAACCAACAAAAAAAATTCTAGATTTCAATGTCAGTCGGAGAAAATAAGAGCAATAAAAAAAAAGAATGCACCATAGACCACAGTAAATATTGGACTATATAATTAGCAATGTTAGCCTTCATGGCAGAAGTAAGGAGAAATTCTTAGCATTTTCCTTAATCTTGTGGCTTTAAGTATGTATCTATTTGGCTTAATTTTTATTATAGATGATTCTTTCAAAAATACAAATGTATCTCTTTGTGTCGCAGCAGTAGCTTTTTGGTTATAATTTTCTGCCAGTGCTAACATGAGCACTCTGGAAAGCAAACTTCTGCTACGTTTAAAACCACCGAGTTACTCAAAAAAGCCACAAATACAGAGCAGTAAAAAAAACAAAAACAAAGTCCTTTACAAAGATATTGCCAAAATGATTATGTGGCAGCATGTCTTGCACATACCTATGTCCTATGTAAGTAATAATAGTTGTTTCATTTTTATATTTTTTTTATTCTTATTCTGGCTGTCATTGTTTTCATCCTGTCATTGTTAAACTTGAAAATTATGTTGAAAAGCAAGATTTCCAAATAAATCTATAAGGAAATTTTGTGGCCATGCTTGGATTGTTCTTTTGTATGTGAATAATTTTATCAATGACAATGACATTCCCCCAACAAACCTGGTATTGGTATTTCATGTAGTTGGAATTCAGGCCTTCATCTAGACAGATATTTTTGTTTACATAATATTTAATATTACAAAATGTAAGCTTTGGACAAATGTAATCTTTTGCAAAATCATAAAATGTTTTAATCAGCATTCACAAGCATTTATCACAGTGCCATGTTAATGTTAAATGCAATGTCAACAATCTTATACATTTTAATGCAAGCCAATTCTAAATTTAGAAAGAGGGCTAGTCTACATGTTTTCATGAGTGTGGTTTCAGGTTCCATTAAAGAATAAAACGTAGTTAATGTTTTATTTGCAGTAATTGTAGTTGTCCTGTCGTGAAATACTTATTACCGGAGGCTAAATCCATTACCAGTAACCTTGAATGCGAAGCATGTACACACTATGTAAAGTGAAGTATGTTATGACCAAAGTTAACTGACTGATACGAAGGTCATGCGATATGAAAAAAAATATATTGTAACATAATAAATTTGCCATGATAGGTTTTTATGTTCCAGTTTTACAGAGGCTATATTGAAATTATTATTATCTTTGGTCTTAACAGAAAACTAATAAAGAATATTTTCTTATACAAATATTAACCACTCATTACTCTTCAACATACCCCATTTCAGAAACACTGAGTTACTGTTTAACATCTTCTAATTTATTTAAATTGAAATTTCCCATTGACTTTTCTCATTAAAGCCACAATGTGTAAGATTTCCAAGGTGGCTCGCCATCTAGTTTTCAGCTAAATCAATTACAAACGATCTACAACGGAAGCTGCCGAGAGTCATAAATGTGTCAATGTAATCCTCCTGAACAAGTTTGAGTATCAGAAGATGAGGTACATAATGTTGTTGTTATTGATGGACATAAGATATAAATATGTCCTCCATTTGGTACCATGTGAGAACGCAGTACAACAGATAGCAACTCAATGTATGTCTTTGTGAAAAAAATTCTCTGTAACCGTTAAGTGTTCTGAGGGGACACCAGCAGTTACTAATAAAAACGGGCACCCCTTTTCCTCTCAGCGCCATCGCTTGTCCTGTGGACTAGGATCAGATGGAAGCCATCAATATTGTCACTGGAGTTTGGGATTTACTCTGTGTACTCCCTGCTAGCTAGTTCCTCTTGGTGGATTGTTAGCCAAAGCTAGTAGCTGATTTTTGGAATAAACAATAACTGCATTTTGGCCTCCAAAATACTGAGCCGCTGTCATGAGTTACGAACTCATGCTACGCTCACCCCCAAAAAAGAAAAAATAAAGGAAAACATCTACCTCTGTTACTTTCAAATGAATTAGTTAAATAATCAAATGCATGAAAAAATATCTCAGGAAATACGGCTGTCTGGAGGCCAGAGTAGTTGCTTGACCACAGAGAGTTTCTAACAGTTTCTAACATAAGGCAGAAATAAACTTTACTGTTATATTGAACTGTCTAGCAGAAAGTTTGCAACTTCTGTTTTCATTTTAGGTCCTAGTTCTTTATGAATAATCTCCACCTTATAAAAGCTACGCTGATATAGCCTTGTTTTATCTCAGTTTGTCACATAAACATTAAAAGCGTTGGCTGATATGTTTGTCCTGTTTCGGCAACTGTAGTCACATAGAGCTGACCCAATATGGCGCTCTCCGGTGTGCACCTGGACATTTGTAATTATGAACTCCTAATTCAAAACTACAAGAACGCTTTTATTTGAAATGGGATGTTATTAAACTTTGGAAGAACTTGTATTTATAAAAGCAATAATTGAGTGATAATTTTGCTAATTAAAAGCCAATTAAGTTACACATTATCCTTTTAAGGTTAGAGTTAAAAGAATCCTAGGGTGCATTCATAATGTCTGGATTTTGCTAATTATTTGTAGAACAAAAACAAAAAATGAACCAGAAACTAACCCAAGTATAGTACTCAGAATTTATCAATAATTTTTTTTTGGTTTTTAATCTGAATCTTACATAAATGATGTTGGTAAATTTAAATCACCTGTCAGTTGCCCCTTCGCTGAATTTTCTTTAAAAAATCTAAATCTAAATCTACGTCTGTAGAATTTTAGTTCAACTGGTACCTTGATAGAGTAAATTAGGCTGTATTGGGAGAAAAAGTAAATGTCCAGGTTAATATTTGACGGACATATCTAAAAAATTATATTTTATAGATGTATTTTAGTATTCATCTAGCATTTGTCAATGCTATACGACTACTAAAACAGAACAATAAGATAATAGATAATAAGCCTGATCCATCAATATTTTTATATATTAATGGTCAAAGGAATATTTAACATTGTTATTAGTCATTAACAAGCAGTTCCCCCCTAAACCAGAGAGTGGCAGCAGTGGCCATTTACTGCTTCAGCGTCGGACTCAAAAAAACCTCCAGAAGTGTTATAGGGTCAGCCATGCTGTGCTCCAAGTCTCGATCTGCTGATGAAAGAAGAAAGCAGAGTGCAGAGTAAACAAAGAAAGTGATAACAGAACAAACACCAGAGGCTGCCGACACACGCTGTGTCTTATTTATCTACTTATGTAAGGATTTTAAGGAAGTTGTTACCAAAGGTGAACCTCATGCCAACGACTAATTCATTAATATTTGGTAATAATCCAGATCATGTGTGAGTTTTAGGTATGCTTGTAAGTCACATTATGTGGCAAAATTTGCTGCTTGTTCATATTTAAAATTGATTATGAGCCAGTAACATTGAATTTATTGCAACTTAACTTCCTGCTCTTTTAATGCAGGATGTCTTTCCTATCTGGACTTTATACTTGTGCGGTAAAAGCAGCTCTAGAGTTCAAAGTAGTTTCGGTCATTGGGTTTAAAGTTGGATTTATGCTGTTTATAAAGTTCTAAATGAGCAACCTCCATTGCAGATGGAATTTGGCTTTGGTTTTTTATTTACTTTAAAATAAAACCAATTGTATTTTGATAAAATTATAGTTGAAAAAACATTTTAATAATTCCTACATGTAAGGCAAACAGGTGTTGAATTGCTGCATTTTATATAAAAAATAGATAAAATTATATGTAGTTTTTATTTTATTATTTATATAGTGTTAGTTTCATTGATTGCTGATAACAGGTTAAATGAGGTGAGAGTTCAATTAAAAATGGGCATTATTTGTTTAGATGACTTTAGACCCTGTTTAGCAACTGGGATTCTCACTCTCTTTTAGAGTCGAAGTGAGTGTTTGTCTTTTATTGACTCAGTCAGCTGCTGAAACTTTAAAGCCATGCCATTTGGAATACTGTTGGTCTAAAAGACCACACAAGAGCATGAATGACCATCAGCCATCTGTTAGAACTGGGCAGTTCCAAATAGAACTACTTCGCCCCAGTGTTTGAGTCTTTATGGTTTAGGTCTATCTCAAAGAGATCACACATAACATGTTGGTCTGACCTTCAGCTGACTGCTGCATGTATCTCAGCAGGCCTAATGCGTCTAAACATTAACTCAGAGACTCAACACAGTTTAGTCTAATGGAGCTGACATCAATACGTGTGCATGCTGTCTATATGCTCTTACTCACCTGTTGTGCAAGACTTTTTGAAGCAGACTAATAGCAGTGATGGTAAATATTTATTTAATGCATGTCAGCAGAAGAAAGCAGATGTTATAAATTAACACTGCAAATAGAGGCGGAGTGAAGACACTTGCTGGGAGAAGACCACACCTGCAGCGATGACACAGCTACATGTTTGGTTCGACTAAAGGCCGAAATGCACCTGCAGTGCTCCACCTGTGCTGCTGCTGTTGAACTGACACCGGGAGCCCCGGCTGCCACCTGCAGCATTTTGGGAGGGGGTTGCCCTACCACCATGAAGAGTGGCTCACAGTCTTGGAGCAGACATACCAGCAGCTGTTCTTTCACTCCATTATGAGCACAGTTGAGGCTTTGTGAAACGTGAAGAAAAGAGTTACTTGTCTTCCCCTTTGAGTCAGAGTGTCAGGGAAGTTTTGGGTCAGCTCACAGTTATGTGTGAAAACTGTCACGTACGAAACTGTAAATGACTCATGGCTGTTTTATGTCTGCCAGGTATCAAATTAGCTTTATCTGGGATTGCTCAGTCTGCATGGTGAGCTGCAACCTTATTGATGAGATGAAATCAGTCTGAAGAATAACTTCCAAGATTGTTGCTTGTTATCAGCTGTGTTGCCCTCCTTTCTTTGCCGCACCCTCAGCTGAAAAAAAAAGATTTTTATTAATATATACATATAGAATTGAACAACATAGGAATGTCTGTTATGTTCTTTTAAATTTTACACTTGACACCTGGTCAGTCCATTAAAGTGGCCCCATTAGGATTTGCCCATGGCCACAGGAGGGCAGTAGGGTATAAAAACACCAGTTAAGACTGCTTTACCCCTAAGTAACGTAGGTAGTCTTCCCCTCCCCAACACTGAGCCACATGTCCTCTGATGAAATGACCCACACCTCCATGAATGGCTGGCATTTGAAGTGACATCAGTTATAGCTGTGACCTTGTCTCCAATGGCCCAGCCGCACTCCCTGACCACACTACACTCCAAAAACAATCCCTACTGCTAACCTTTGCTGTTGTTTTTGAATTTTGATCACTTGTTCTTGTTTTTCCCTTTACAAATCAAGACATGCTCAGATGGAAAATAGTGGCCTGTGAACTTCCCCAGAAAGTTAGCGCCATCCTGTAATGTTTCTCCTTTGGTCGCATTAGGTTGAACAAAATTGGAGAAGACAGAAATTAAAGGCAGGGATTTAGAGAACTATGGATAACATCTAGGTGGACCATAGTTTTCATTCTATGTGTGCATAAACCCCCTGTGTTTGACCCTCTGACATTTTGCAACACCCAGACACTTCTAAGTCTGCGGCTTGCTCAGCCCAGCAGCAGCTGCAGGAAAAACTGTTTTTCTGAATGGAAACGTCTGATAAGCCCTAATCTCACCTTGATATTTTATGGCACAAAGCAACCCATTCTTGCCCCCTCTGGCTCTTTTAAGTCTTGAAAAGCAACCATTGTTTGTTTTAGAAGACTATACAATGGAAGAAAAATCTGCTCTGTAATATTTTTGGTTAGTTAAAAACTAGGGTTTAAAATGCTCAAAATGAGAATCAAGTAAATATGTGTCACTTTTATTGCTGTGATTTGTGGGGCCATGTGTGAAAATATTGTAGAATAATGATTTATTGTTGCTGAGTGTGGGAAACTAGAAAACTTTCACAGAAAAGAAAAAATCTCTAACTTGTGAAAGTCTTTTTTGCTTAATACATTTATACATTATATTTTTATATAGTACAAGTTAATGTAAATATATTTAAGGATCTTGCTTAGGAACATTAAATATGGTGCAATAAAGATCTTGATTGCAACACTTCTGGAAAGTTTCACTGTGTAGACACAAGACTAAAGTTGCAGTCAGTGTGTGTTAAATATTTGCCTTTGTCATACTTTCCACTTGTTTATCAAAATTTTTTACCCTCAGGTACATCCACAAATTCCCATTTTCTCTGAAAGAAGTTTAGATATGCATTCTCACTGTGTATTTCCTAAACCTATTCATTTGAAATTCTTTAATTTAGTTTCAAATTCTGCAACTTCAACCGTAAGATTTTATCTCTTGAAATAAAGTTATTTTAATATAGTATGACATAATACATATCATAATATAATATATTTTGGATGTTTCTTTTTCAATAAGAAGCTTGGAAGTGTTGCTTTTATTTGGTGGAATCTTCAAAATATGTAAATAATTGAGATTGAAAGAAATAAAGGACAAATAATTGGAATAAATAATTGCTTTGTCTTTTGTAGTTAAATGTTATTTTCTAAATTTTAATAATCTCTTTTACCTGTTTACATGTGAATGCATGAAAAGTATGTTCTTTAAATACATTTTGACTGACAGATAAACACATCCAAAAGTTACTAGAAAGAACTCACATTATAAGTGGACCACTGAACAAGTCATGCCACAATGGCTGCTGAAGAAAACAGAAGTAAAGTGGTGACCATGACAAAGCCTTTAGCTAAAAGAGTGGAGGGATACATAGGGCATGTTGTCTAATGAAAGAAATATAAAGCACTGGTATTCTGCCATAGAGGTACAGACAGTGGATGCAGAGCTTTGTTAAATGGTGCCAGCAAAATAATCTGATGCCAAATTTAATGAAAAAAAGGACCTGGTGGTTGACTTTCTCACATGCGGTACCACCTCACTGACAAAGTAAAAAGCCGGGGGCTTTTCAAAGCTCAGCTAGCTTTTCAATACACAATCATCAAGGTGATTTCACTTTCACAGGAGTTTGGTTCAAAACAAATTCAGTACTTTCAAACATTACCAAGGATTGTTAAAAGGGTAAAGATGTGTTGAACCAGATATAAGCAACAGAAACTGAAGAAGGTGAGTGTACAAACAGAGTTTGATCTCCCTTTTAACTGCTTCAATAATGTAGAGCAGTTAGTTGGCTATTTCGTGTCAATTAGTTTGTCATTAATAGTTTGGAAATGTTTTTAAAGAAGAAAGTACACCTCATAACTTCATCTACACAGTCCGTCCATCAAGATTCTGATCCTACTTTTAAATATTCTTTTGTAGTTATTCTGTGCAGCGGAATCTTAGGCTGACCACTACCAGCCTGGACTGTTAATACAATATAGGATGGATCCATGCTTTTATGTGGCTGATGTCAAAGTCTCAGAATGTCACAGCAGAAATCAAAACCTATCAGAACAAAAACATTATTGCAGTGTCTTATTGTTCAATTTTGCTGAGAATTTTAGAATTGTGTGAATTGTAATGTCAGTTTTCTGTTCTAAATTGACAGAGGTGGGACCTGGTGTGGTCTTTTGCTGCTGTAGCCCATATACCTCAAGGTTCAATATGGGGTGCACTCAGAGACACTCTTCTCTATACCTTGATTGTAACAAGTGGTTATTGCCTTTTTATCAGCTGTAAAGCTTAAATAAAATCCCAGTAGATCCGCAGTTTCTGAAATACTCTGACAAGCCCAGTTGGCACCAACAACCCATTCTTATGCTTGTTTTGAACTGCAGCAGATCATCTAAACCACGTCTATATACCTAAATACATTGAGTTGCCGCAATGCAATGGGCTGATTAGAAATTTTTGTTAATGGGCAATTGAACAGGTGTTTTTAATAAAGTTGTCTTACAGAAATTTGGATGCAGCACCAAAGTGCTGTGAATCTGCAGGTTTACTAGTGGTTCCATAAGAGGAATGGAAGGCAGTTATCAGGCTCCTCTCCCAATTAACGGGTTTTAGTTAGTGATGCAGACATCCCATCTACTTTTAAAGGGTTTAAAGGATTTTTAAACTCTTCCTTTTAATGGATCGATTCAACCTAAAATGGAAGAAATTATTAAGTTACATGACTCTAAAAATGGCCATTCAGAGGTAAGATCAGTAATATTAGAGCCAGCGTTTTAGTCCAACCAAATTTAGATTTTTTTTTTCTTTTTTTTTTACAGTGTCCTGTCTGGGGATGTGGCAATAAGAATAACTGTCTTGATGCCAAACAGAGCCCAACAGATTTTGCTTTCACAAGTGGAGCAGTAGGG
>JAUZNJ010038007.1:0-11242 GCA_034780135.1 Jordanella pulchra | reverse complement strand
AAAAATCCTAGTTTGTGAACTCCTTCACTAACAATGGCAATAAACCCTATTCTGATTCTGATTCTGATTCTGATTCTAAAGGTATTTTTTAAAAGTGTTCTACCAGAGGGACTAAATATACTATATAAATGACATACTATAGTGTTATTTAGAAAGAGGTTATCCACCTGTTTGTTTTTTCCTGCAATAAAATTTCAAAAGGTTGCGTGGATGGTAATCCATCCACGGATGGTAATTCATCCAATGCATCGTAAATGTTATATGGTCCATTGAATGGCTAATAAAAAAAAAGTGACATTCGACCAGATTTGTATTAAGCTATGATGAAAGCCCTACCTGTTGTCTTTGAAAGTCACCTCGCCTACTGATGGTGGTCAGCCAAGCTTCTATCAGGGAGCCCCGGTGCAGCCGTGGCTATAATGTAGCTTGCCACCATCGGTGTGTGCTTGAATAACTGAATGTAGTGTAAAGCGCTTCTGTTGAGCCTCCTGACTGAGAAAAAGCGATATATAAGTACAGACCATATACCTTAACTGGCTTGAGGCATAAGTGAATTAAAGGAAAGCTTAGTGACCCTAAATCAACAGGGGCATCCAAGAGATTTTGACAGTTTTTCCAATAAATGAAAATGTTAGTCAGTTTTCTGGATTGATATGTATTTCATAATCAAAGTCTTTAATCTTTTAAGTTCAAAATAATTATGCAACTAATTTTTCTTAAGGTATCTTCTGTCTTCTATTGAGTCCATACCAATTCTGAAAGACACATTAATAATTCTATAGGAACCCCCCCTCCCAAAAAAAATTCTTTCAATCTTTTTCAACATGCAGACTTTCTCCCAAATGCTCCCACATTGTAAATCCTGTAAAGCAAATATGATTCAGTCAACACACATCTAATAGTAAATTCAAGTAATGAAATATATATTGCGTGCTTGACTGTACAGTTGTAAACTATAATAATGGAGAGATATATTTTGTTTGAACACGGCTAGTGATAGTTGGAGGGGCCCCAAAGCAAATTTTGGTTAGAACCTTATACAGCCAGACTGGCTGTAACCCCTAAAGCAACTGAGGGGGTGGTGTGTTTGCGGTGGGGGAACTGCCTTAATTAACCTCGTTTGCTTGAGTAACCATGACTGTGTGGAAGTACTTACTTCAGTTAACGTGTGTTCATATTTATACTCCCTTCAGCTTTTTATGTTTAATGTAAATATAAAACAGAAGGCTTTTGGCCTTGAGCTAGAATCATTAAACCAAACTATGTCATATTTATCTATCGTGAAAGTTTTCATTGGCAGGTTAATTGCAAGTTGCTCTGTAGAGTAGCAGACATCTCTCCATCACCTCAGGGATTGTGTAATTCAACTCCAATTACATGAGGAGAAAGCTCTTTTTAAGCACTGATGGCAGATTCAAGCAGAGGAGTGAGAAAATGGTTGCAACACATACAGTAGGCTCGGTAACACAAAGAGCTGGTATACGGTAACATCTGATGCTCTACATTCTGTTGTGCTCAGGATTAGTCAGCTCTTTGTTTTGCAATCTGTGCGTTCAGGATTATGGGTGCGTCACATGTCAACCCTTTTAGTTTATTGGAGAAGAGGGAACATTTTGGAGCACAAGAACATGACATTAGAAAAATAAGAAACATATGAAGATGTGACAACCTCATATCTATTTCCATGCTTATATCTATAATAGGTTTTTCTTCATAAACAGCAGTCACCGCTTTTGTTTTTTGATTTAAGTTATTTTATAGTAAAAAAAAGCAATTTATTCCTTTCCAAACTGAAATAAAATATCAGAGGATTTAACAAGATCCTGTGGCATAAGATGCCAAGAAATTTCAATTGATCTATATGGCCTGATTAGTTAGCTGGCCAGAGTAGTATCAAAGAGAATAAACAGTGGGAATAATGCTTTAAATATTAAACTCCACAAAATTCCAACATAAACTGAAGTCAGTTTTAGGAAGCTCTATCCAGCTGCTTATCAGCGCTTTGAACCGTTAGGGTTCAGAGTTTGGGAAATAAATGGAACTTATGGGAACCAAATAGGAACGTTTGTTCTTTAAACTTGTTGTATAAATCTTATTTTGAAATAAAAAAGGAAGTAGTTAATGATATGCCTTTTTCCTAGTCACATAGTCAACTTAGCCTATTTCACTTTCACCTTGGCTCTGCATTGTAAGGTATTTATAGTTTGTCGATGTAAGGACTTTTTGAGCTGTTAAACATGTAGTTTACCTACTTGTCAAATCTTCTTAAATGTGTGTTTTTTCCAGTTTTGTTAAACCTGCACCACATTAAACCAATTAGCTTATTATTTTTATTACTGATTGTTAGTTATTGAATTCACAACGACTCTGAGTATGGTTTTGAAATGTTACTTAATAATCTATATCGCCAAATCCAACACAAACAAATAGTGATCTAACCAGTAAACAGGAAATCTGGTTTATACCTATGTTACAAAAAAAGAGAGTATTTTATACCAGATAAAATCGCACAAATAGGAAGTCACTCAGACTTCTTTTACAGCTTGGCTCTTCTACACATTCAATCAACAAGCTGCATCTATTTAGACTCAAGTATAAATAGTAGTCTCAATTGTTAAATATGATGTTGTAGTTTATGTAAAAACAGCATGATTATGAGCATGCATGGGCCCAAACAGCTTGTAAATGAGGCAAGGGGAAAGTTATTAACTTATTAACACCATTATGAAGGTTTCTGCTCAGCAGTTGTGTTATGGAATCAATAAAATACTTTTATTGACAGTTATTACATAGCCTACAGAGGTTTTGGTTTTCTGGAGCACTTCCTATAAAAAGCTACTTTAGATTTAGATTTAGTTTAATATGTCATAAAACATTGTCCAGTTGAAAAATAGTCTAAAGTCGTATTTACTGATTGCGACATCTTTAAGAAAATTTTGTTTTTATTTACTTGTCTTTTACCTTTGAGTGAACTGTAGATAAATAAATCACACACTCTACATTTAACTATTAATTTTTAGGTATCACTTTTGTTATCTAACACTTAACCTAAGAACCATGGAGCTACTTTTACTGGGACATGCCCTTCAGGTAACATACTCTGTGGCTTACACTTTGATACTGAAACAGAGATATCTCCTGGTGGAATCATGAGTGACTTTCATTCGACCTCAAGGAAAGGCCCACAAAGCTCATTACTCTTCTGATATTAGTCTCAAACTAAATCCTGGAACATTCCAGGAGGAATTTTGAACTTTATTTGAAAAGGCTTTAAACTCTGGCAGTTATTAATTTCGTTAGAGACGTAATATCTAAATACTCAATATGATGCTTAAACAACAAACTTTGAACAATTTTTACTTGTGTTATGCCTCCCCTTTTTTTCTCTAACTTGCTATTTAGAATTTATTCTCTCCACAAAACGTAGGTTTGGTCTGAGAAGCATAAACCGATATAACAGCTGACTAAAGAAATTCCATTCATCCAGAAATCACAACCTTAGAATATATTAAATGTGACCTCTTTAATTTGAATCAGCATCCTATATTTTAAAAGGTAAGGATCTTTATTCAAAGAATTCATGACCAAGTTTCAACTGTGACTCTAAAATGAGTCAGCTCAGTTGGTCAGTTTCCAATAGTTTAGAATCAAGGAAATAGCTAAATTATATAAACTGAATGTGACAAACGTCCCATGAAATACATGTAAATTACAACTATGACTGAGTTAGTCATCATTCTTTTATATTCATGATGCAAAAAAATGTTGGCAAGTTCATTATTAAATCCACCCACCAATCTGTTGAGCTTTTTTGTTTTCCCTGTTTTATGAAATTTCTTGGGTATGTTGGAAATATCTCTGTGTTAACCACCTGTTAACCCGTCCGTCCGTCCATCCAGGGAAGTAATTTGGAAATGCAAGTGTCCCCATGTTAACAATATTACACACTGTTCAATAAGACAAAGGTTTAAATATAAGTATGCGGTTACATCAAGAACCTTACTGTGACAGACAACAACTATGCCACTATCAATATTCCTCTTTTCCATTTTTGTTCCATTCTGTCTCAACTTGCAAACAAGACACCAAGGATTTTAAAATCCTCTACTACAGCTGAGTTTTCCTTCAGCAAAATAGCTGCATGACATGCGTTTTGCAAATCTTCATAGTAATTTATTTAACACAAAGAAACTTGGCCTGTTGACAAGTGAGCTTACTTTTTTAAAATTTGTTTTGACATTTGCTTTGTACATGCCTTCAAGACATATTAGTATCACCGTAGTTATAACTGCCTTACAAGTCATAAC
Source organism: Jordanella pulchra (assembly GCA_034780135.1). Taxonomy (NCBI): domain Eukaryota; kingdom Metazoa; phylum Chordata; class Actinopteri; order Cyprinodontiformes; family Cyprinodontidae; genus Jordanella; species Jordanella pulchra. The sequence continues at coordinate 6,935 of JAUZNJ010038007.1, read as the reverse complement.
ATCATACTCTACTTTTATGCCAGTTCTGCACAGGCTGTAATAATGGGATACTGATATTTATATGCCTTTATATTTATATGCATTTATTGTTTAATAGTTCTGACTTAAATTCATGAAGAACAATGCAGCTTTTATCCTGTAGTGTATATGTATTAATATTATAGTTATAAGATGATTTTTTTTTTTTTTTTGGTCTAAGACCTGAACACATTCACCTAAACCTAGAGTATTTTGACATTAATATCATTATTAATATCATTTTTTCTTCATGGAATTTCAAGATATCTATTTAACTTGGTTTAACTACTTGTTCCTTTAAAGCATATTTAAATAGTTGAAGGCTTGAGAGTGAAATTTGTCTTCAAAAATGTTAATCTAAGCAATAATGACACATTGCTATTCATGATTAACTCACCAAAGTCAGATCATATTATAAGAAAAGGTTTTTATGCTGCGTATTTAATGATGCAGTGACCTCACTGAAACATTTGTGGCTTTAGTAATAGCCTCCCTACTATGCCAAAACCCAATAATGTAATGAACGCAAGCCTTGTCCTATGTAAACTACAGTGTAACAGTCTAACCCCCTCCTTTCCAAAAATGTACCCTTTGTATGAAATGCAATTACATGCACCCTATTCAGCAGACTGTAGACGCCCTACTCTAAAAGACTGATTAGATGTCCCCTCCATTGTCAATAGAAAATATGCCATCAGAGACCCAACCCCCCTCTATTATTGTCTGATCTTCTTCTCATAATGTACAGATTAAGCTTTAACCTTTACTTGAACCCAAATGCCTCCCAACCCCTGTCCACCATTTCTATATGTTGCAGGATAGTTTCAGTAAACAAGAGACCTTTTTTTAAAATCTAAACTGTTTCATTGTATTATTTATAACATATAGTTGGGAAAAGTCTGAACGTTTGGACATATAAAGCTGTTGAAACGCAATAGAATAAACCAGATATAATTAATGAAGGGATCTAGGTCAAATTACTTCTCCTGCTACATTTTACCCCAATAATATACTTACTTGTGAAGGTTTCACTGGTAGCCATGGGACTCATAGGGGTACACTCCTTGACAGGTTCAAGACACCACTTTGAGATGAGTTATGTTTTGTCAGATGGTGTATGAACCTGCAAGAAGTCAAGAGTCAAAAAACAGCTACTTTATAGTCATTAAGTGATGAGCAAGCTATTTGTTCTTCTAGGTTGAAACTGTAACAAGTAGGGATTGATTAGACTAATATACTGCTTCAACTCCTGATAAGGGATGGAAAAGTTTTAATTAGACAGTAAATTACAATAAAATCCATTAACTTCAAGGTTAAATGATTACTAAGCTGAGGCATGGAAGTTTAATTACTTTGGTTATTTGAGCTTCCTTTGCCACTCTATAAATATGCTATGTCGCTTGTTTATCAATAAATATTCCTTTCTGTTCATATTCTGTTTTATCCAAGAGAGATAAGAGTTGGCTGTTTGCCTTTTCTGAATGTAGGTTTATCCTGAATGCATTCCAAGTAACATTGGCAGATGGTCTTTTGTTTCTCATAACTGAGAGTAACACAGCTGGTGAAAAACTGCGTCTTTTTTCAGTGTTCTTGTTTTTTTCATCATTTCAGCAAACTATTATGTTTCTTGCAACATTACTCGGCACATTAATACAACCTCATTGATTAAAGAGACTTTTCTAAGTGCACTCTTTCTGCCGCAGGGATGTAGAGACAGATACGTGGTGAAGAAAACCCCCAAATTTAATCATAGCATTCCTAAGCTAGCAGAAGTCAAAGGCAAAATGTTTTTTAAAAAACTCCTTAGTTTTCCTTAGTTTTGCATGTGTTGCACTTTATTTCTTCACTTGGATAGTTTACTATGCAAGTGCATAAATAACTATTATTTATTATTTAACTCTATAAACACGGTGATACTGAAAGAATATCTGTAACACCATCTACATGATGTTAAAGAGCATAAATGCTAACTTCAACAATATCAGATTTTTTTTATTATTCATCTATTATAAACAATGGCAAGATTAGTAAATAAAGTTTTTAGTTCATTTCATTAATTGGTTAACTGGTATTAAATATTTTATATTCGATAATTGCACTCACTCTTTTACTTTAGGTTATCATAACAGGTAAGTTGTCCGAGCTCATTTGCATTTTGATAAAACAGTTTCTGCAAAGTTACCTTGCAGAGTAACCTAGCATAAGCCAGATTGATATGTGTGACTACTAAAATGGAGACACATTCAGAACAACTCTTCAAGCTAATTTAGTAAATCAAGTTTCTATCCCACGTCCAGCTTTTAACCAATCACAGCAGCAGTAGCAGATTTACCGTATTTTATAAAAGTTGATTTATCAGTCAATTATTTGGGAAATAACTAGTCTCGATTTGTTGATTTGCTTCAAAAATAGCAGAGTTGACTGATAAATCAAACTTTTGCCAAATCCGGTCAGGGGAAACGTGCTGACATCTTTCCCTAACAAAGACACAAATTGTGTTCTTTTGCAAACTTTTCATAGATAAATGTAGGGTGTTTCAGCTAAAACTGGGGCACCAACAGTTGTTTGGCTTCAGCCTTCCTCCTCTGGTTGAGGAGTTGACGTCATACACCTCACTGCATTTCATCGGTCCGAAACAGTTCTGTATCTGTTGCATCTGTTGGTTTCTGGCAAGATCTACTTTCAGGACTTTGTGAATTGCAAAATCTTGGGACAATTCATCTTGCTTGCAAGGTGACATGCCCAGTACTTTGCACAGTAACTGGTTTATATCTCAGTTTCCTTTGGTGAGAAATAATGTAACTATAGCTGTAGCATTGGTTTTAACTGTGCCACCATTACAGGATTGTTATCTGTTAGACTGTCTGTTTGGTTATAATATAAAGATATATTCAAATAGTTTTAACAGGAATTAATTTTCTTTTTCAGATAACAGCTTTGCAGCCTGAGTTACTGCTCCTAAAGACCAGTACACTCTCGTTGGATTAATATCCTGACCAACTTAAACACATTTCTGTTTCACAGATATGAATTTCTGCAGACTGCCAGAGGAGCAGAGATTTACTGGAAGAGAACAAGAGTTGGAGAGGCTTTGGTGACAGGGCCTTCTATCTCTGTCTCTTTCTTCTCGACCCCCTGGAGTCTTACAAACCTCAGAAGAGTCCCACTTGGACTTGTGGTCTCTGCAGGAAGCAATACCACACGCAAAAAACAGGCATGTACACACTTCTTTCTTGGGGGTTTGTTAGACACATACTACTCTGGAAACAAGTATATAAAACCTTTTAATTGCAAGCTTTTCTACACAGGGGATAATCCTTGAGCTCTTTTGCACAGCGGGGACATATTTTGCAGACAGCTGGGGGATGAATCATTGAGAGGAGAGAAACACTCTAAAGAAAGGCCAAACTAGAGAGCAAGCAGGATGGAGACCTTTTACAACTTACGATTAGGAATGTAAACAGCTCAGGTTTTATGAGCTTAATAGGTTCTTCTTGTCAGTTAAGTTTTGTTAACAGCATGAAACATACCATTCTAGTTTTAGTTGGTTTTGAGACCACTTTGCTTTGGTCATTGTTCATCCAATTAAAGATGTCCATGGCTTATTTAAAAAATGGTTTTGAGATATTTTTAGGACACTTTTCATTCCCTCACAGTCTAATGTAGACAGAGATTATTGGCAAAATCCCCTGTGTTTAAACCCATTTTATTGGTTTAATTTCATGTTCCTTACCATTCCCAGATAATTGCTTGAAAATGGAAAAAATTTTGTCCCAGTGTAAAGGAAATCATCAGTTGATAATGAAGATTTCGACATGCATCGGTCTAGAAAGTGTTAGAAAGCCATCTCTAATCAAACAACAGTGAGAACCACTGGTTAAAAATGGAGGAGAACTGGAACTGTGGAGAATTTCTCCAGTGGTAGCTAACCTACCAAAATGACTGCAGTGATGACCCGTTGAGAAGGTCAGTAAGAAACCCAAGTTAGTATTTAATTTATTTGATTTAGATAATTCAATTTATTTTAATGTATTAATTTAGATAATGGTTTTATGATTCAACAGTACTGTGAAACGACATCTAAATAAGACTTCCAAGGTCAAAATCACAATAGACCTAAGAAGAACACCAAAGCTTATGGCAGAAAATTTATCAGAAAAACATATTCACGATTCCCAAGAACTATGGGAAATATTTTGGAGATACCTCAAATCAAATACTGTGGTGGGAGAGGGAAACATGTAACAAAGGTGACCAAGTCAGAACCAAAACCTGCAATGGCCACGCCAAGGACCAAAGCCTCTGTATGTGGGTTGCGCACTTTGACCCCTAAGCCAAAAATAAATTCACTTTAAAATGGCTATTAAAAAATCCCCAGAATGAGGTGATATGGTAAGAGTACACACTTAAATCTGGTTTTAGATTCTGTGGCATTACCTTAAATGACAAATGACGCCAAATGACAAAAATTTGGCTTCAAAGAAGAGAGAGCCAATATTACTCCGCTGCACTGTTTAAGACTGGATGCCAGTTTTGGTCAACACTTGATGGCAGATGTTTCTACAAAGGGTGACGAATGCAATTAGGTTGGAGAGATTTTTCTTAGTTATTTAGGGATAGAGTTTTTTTTCCCAGCAATATCATAAGAATTTTAATTGCTGACTTTTGTGATATTAAATTAATTTTAAAAGATATTTGGGTCAAAACAGCTAAAAGCAGAATCAGACCTTATTGAGGCAAATACTTTTTCATAGCACGGTATATACTTTATTCAAACACGGACTGTAAATGTATAGATAAAGACAGAGCTTGTTCTCAGGCCCTTCTCATTCCTCTACAAGCCCACATGTGTTTTATTAGCAGGCAGGCCCATTGGACTGTAAATTCCAACAGCGGGCCAGCCCGAGGCTACACGCAGCCCAAGGTTAAGAAAGATCACAGAAAAAAAGGAAAATGATCGGCACGAGAGGATTCACATCTTTCCATGGCTTTCCTACATGTGCTCTTTCCAGCAAACATTTGCTACTGTTTTCGTGGCTGCCTGTGTACCTTTTAGTATCAATCTTTTTTTAAAATCTTTGTTATCATTTGTTTCTCTTTCAGCTCTGGCAGTAATCCATTTTTTTTCTTTGATATCCTGCACATTACTTCAGTAAATCCACCTTTGTTTCCCTTGCAGTTCTTTTCTCCTCCATCTGGTTTCTTTCCCCTCCTCACTTTCTCTTGGTTTCTGTTAGTGCCCTGCTGCGTTCCTGTTCTCTGACTCCAAAACCACAGCCTTCCCGCAACAGCAAACACTTCTGAGACAAGAAAGCTGTGGCTTAAACAATAGTTTCCGCTCGCCTCAGGACGAAATAACTCACTCCGACCGACACACAAACACATGCACCCTCCTTAACAAACTAACAATCGTTCTTAGATCCCAGTACTCATCAATAAAATTTATCTCACTTTTCTAACTTTCCTGTCTCTCTCTATCTTCTCAATCAACATGACAATCATAATTAAAGTGTGACATAGCAGGTCGTGACCTGCACCACTCTGAAGCCCCCCTGACTGTGAAACCATCTGCAGGGTTACTTACTGAGTTTACAACTCTGAGTGTTGCCAGATTAAGCGGAAACCAATAAAGTGAGTATTTTTAAAATGCTGGCTAATTAATAATTCCAGCTAATTTAATCAAGTAATAGATGAATAACTGCAGGATGCTCTGGTGTCTTTAGAAATCAAAGTTTATTTTCATCATATTTTTTGGATATTAATGAAAACGAGGCATTATAGATCATTTAGTCTGAAACTCTTCACACCAAGTTCAATGGAATGTGTTTGTTGCCCAAAAATGAAATATTAGGGTCCATCATTAGTTAAGGTTTCAGTAGGATGAAGCTAATGCTGTATTCCATTTACCTCTGAACCGGAAAGTTGGAGTAAATTAGGAGGTGTTCCAGTTTCCCACTTGTGGGCGCTTGAATTGTTCATTATTTGTAACTGGCCAAGGCCACTGCTAGAAACTATGAAGTATTTTGTGCATATAAGCCACTGTACTTTCTGACTCACTATTCCAACTCTCCATTTGAAATGTACTTATGTTAGGTTGGAAAATGCTGAATCTTAAGTGCAAATGGAATGCAGCAGGGTAACATGCTTTCATTTATTTTGATAGGAACAAAAAAATACTTTTATCCCTGGTGTCATTCCCAAACAACTAGTTGCCAAGTAGTTTCGAGAACAAGCGAAACACATTGTGGGAAAGAAGTAACTGCACCAAAATCTAACAACTTTACTTTTTATAGAACTGGATGCCCTATGTTCTTTGAACTGATTCTTTGTTAATTCCTTCTTCAACAGAATAGTTTCTATTCAAGTATTAGTCACCTGACAAAACTAAACCCAATTAGAGATTTAGATACAGTACATTGGTGGGGTTAGAACAAAATGCGCGGTAACAGTACTTGCTTGACATAACTTTCCTATTGCTCTGATTTTGCTTTTGCCTCTCTCAATAGCTATCCCACTGGCTATCATAGCATTAATGGTTGTAAGAATGCTTTTGTTAAGTTAAAAAAACCACTGGCTGTCTTTATGTCAGCTCACAAAAAATATTAAAACCTTCCACACAGTAGTGACAGTCTGGCAGATATTATTGCTTTAAATATGTGATAGGAGGGAGTAGTTTTAGTACCCCAGCAGTGGGATGCTCTTGATGCAATTAAATAACTTTTTTTACTCTGATCCTTGTGCAATGCAATAATATGATTTTCCTTTGAGTACACAATATCCTTAAAAGGTCTGTAGTAATGATTCAGCTCCAGGCATTCAGTTGAATGAATTTACACTTCTATGTTGGGATCCGGAGTCTGTCCTCCATCTTTCCTCCAGCAGAGTGCGCCGTGGGTCTCCTGGGCTGGAGCCCTCAC
>JAUZNJ010038006.1:0-11242 GCA_034780135.1 Jordanella pulchra | reverse complement strand
GATGGATGGATGGATGGATGGATGGATGGATGGATGGATGGATGGATGGATGGATGGATGGATGGATGGATGGTCTTACATGTGCAGTTTGTCTCTGGAGAAGCAGTGCGACAGGAACTTGGTGCTTCCATGGTCCTGCTGAGGTACTTTGGGCTGAAAGGGCTGATTTAGTTTCCTCCACACTGAGCTCATGCTGGACCCAAACCCACTTTCTTCTTTGAGTTCATAGCTCTAAGGAAATCAAGAAAACAGATGCAGAGCTCACTCAACTTTTGACTTTAACAGACAAAATGATTAAAATTATTAAAAAAAATTAACAGTACAAATACAACTCTAACAACTCTTACAAATGTGACTCCAATAAGAATACCCAGCAACCGATGGTTCCAATTCTTCTCATTTTTCTTTAATAAAAGAGAAGTGTTGATAAATATTCAGGGTTGTTTATATTTACTTTTAACTTCCCAAAAATGACTGATCCGATGCAACAGCTAAAACCTTCAGATAAGCTATTACTAAACAATGTGTAATGGTTTAGCTGAAGCAAAACAAAAATACAATCTGCGGCACACATTTTTATTAAGTAAAATCTTTTTACAGACATTACATTCACAAAGTGCTTCACAAATGTAGAACATCAAAGTGTTCAAAATTAAATAAATAGATAATGGTTTGGGAAATAAATAGCTACTTCAATAAATAATACCCAGATATTAAATTTGATATCAAATGTTAAGTTGTGAAATAACTAAATGCAAGTAAAGTGTTCAGCGTAATACCATTTAAAACATAATAATAGAAATAACGATTTAATTTGACAATTATCCAGATGAAAGCAAATGATACATATATATTTTACTAATATAACTTAAATTTGATCGTGTTTAAAGACAACATTATAAAATCTTCAATTAACGTTTAACAGGCAATTTGTTTTTTATACAGTTATGAATGTTTGGATCCAAAGTCTCTCTGAAAGTAAAATATGTCTTCATTTAATGTCATATAAAATGACAAAACACAATAACTTTGAAATGGAAAAGGCAACTTTTTACTTTAAAACAAGAAGTCACTTTATGACTTTATGTTTGTGGGACGATGACAATTAAACCACTGGTTTGAATGGAGTCCAGACATTTAAATGGCCATTAATTAAACTTTAATATATCAGAAAATAGCTGAGAATGATTCTGACATTAGTGTAGAATAGAATAATTAAGGTTTAAAGTGTATTAGTACTGTAGTTTTTGAACTGGACCAGTTCTAGTAGAGTCTAAATGGAAATGAATGGATTGGATTGTTGGTTTACATCAACAAGGTTCCTAAAAGTTTCCAAAAAGTAAATTGAAAACTTCTAAGACCATTTTATCACCACTTATAACAAACTGTAATACCTATTTCATGGGACTATGGAAAAAAAGAGAATTTCTAGAATTTGAGAAAATATATTTATTTACATCAGGCTGAATTTCAGTTGCCAACTGCACACAGAACTTGACGGATGAAGTGGGAAAGAAGAGGATTTTAGGTGGCTTTTAAAAAATCTGTTTTAATTTAGCCCAAGAATAATTGTTCCTTCATGCTACCTCCAGCACAGACACCAATCAGCTGATGCCTCCTCTCTCTCTGGCCGGAAGGCTTAGTGGATCCTCAGCTCTTCTCCTTCCATCTCCCTCAGTTAGCATCTAGAGGCTAGCTCCAGCTAGCCGTAGCCTCTCCTAGCTCCGTCTACCTGACAGGCTTCTGTCCTGCTGTAGCCTCTATCTAGTCTTTAGTGTTCTTTCTGCACCGTGGACTAATCCAATCTTCCTGGTTCTGTAAAGTCTATGAAGAGCGTTTCTGCATTTCCAGCATCGGTAGCAGCACCCTATGAGTCCAAAGCGGCAGACACTGGTTGTTTGCAGCTGGACACTGAGCATCTACCAGTCAGAGAAGTTGATCCAGGTGACAAACACTTCATACAAGCCGTGATCTCGGCTTCTGTAGCGCTGTCAGCAGAAAACTATGAAAAATGTATCTATATGAAAGGGTTAAAATCCACTGGTTTTACATACAAAGCCAAGTAAAAGGGGAGAGTTATGATCATTACTACTTTGAAATGTTTCCTGTCTGAATGGTGAAGAAACGTTTAAAACCCGCCAGCGAAAAATACTCAACTTTATATCCCGAAAGTTGCAATTTTTACCAAAAACCTGAAGAACGGTGTATATCACTTTCAGTTGCTATAACTGGCAATAGGAAATCTTCACAGGCGACTCCCAGCATTGTTGCCTAAATATCATAGTATATTTTAGTTGGATCAAAGTCTCGATGAACCAATTGCAAAGATAACATTTTAAGGTGGAGTTTCTTGTTTAAAACATGTCAAAACTACTTTTTATTTGCATCTCATCAAGGCAAATAAAGCCAGGCACACCTTAGAGAAGGAAAAGAGCACATAAACACCCTTGAAGCTTGAAGCATCGAATGTACAAAGCGTCTGACTTCAAAAGTGTCCAACTTGAGGCCTTTTCTGGCGTTTAAACCACATTTTATGTAAGCACACTAAAATCTAGTGTTCCTGCCAGTGTATTTCAGCGCAACGGGTTATTATGCTCAAGAAAGTCAACATACACTAAAAAACCTCCCAATACGTTCATTTTCTATAAGCGTATCACCCCTTTGAACGACATCTGGCCTTCCTCCTCAGTGCAGTTCAGCACAGATGCTGGTTAGGCTCAGAATTACAATGGAGTTAGGATTCCCTGCAGTTTGGTTAACGCTGTGAAGTTGAAGGTAAAGATGCCATCATACACCTGCTCAACAAACCCCCTGTCATTAAGACAAGGCAGACAGCACTGTGAGGATCACATTCTTTGGTTTCTCCGGTGCATTTAACACCTTTCAGCCTGATTTACTTTGTGAGAAACTCAGGTGGAGGCATCAACCTTTGCTACCTGACAACGTGAACCCTGCACCATTAAGATTTTCTTCGGTTCCCCAAGACAGGGTGAACCAATCGAAGCCCCGACAGCAACTGAATAAAACATAAATCTTTAAGCAAAAACATATATTATTATTGTCAAATTAAATCATTTTATATCATGAAATATATGCCACAATGAACTGAGATTTGCATTTTCACAATCCCATTGCCACCGTTAATATTTGTGTTTTATTTATTCAAGTGGCCATTTTTTTCATATAACTGTTTTTTATCTAAGTTTGAACACTTTGGCTTTCCAAAAGAAAATCATGATGTTTAAATGGAGACAATAATTTCTAACATTACCGTGAAAACAAAAATCATCTTCTTTATTAATTGTTACACCTGAATTACTGATGTTTCTCTAGTTCTAGTCCCTCTTCTTGTCCAGCCTTTGTCTTCAGCTCGATAGCAACGTCTTGTTGGGTTTATATTCATGCTATACCTTTTTTGTTTAGGATGATGGGTTGAGCTGAACTAGACAAGATGTTGTTTATTAGCCAAAACCTTGATTTAAAATTCTCCAAAATTTGCTTTCCTCCTTGTTCTTAACGATGCTTTTTAAAGTGGATTAAATTTTTTTAACAGACAACAAAAAAGCGATTTTTGCTGTGGCTTTTACATAAGGGTTAAAAGTATGGAGTGATTTTCTCCCATATTGCAAGCAAACAACATGTTTCGTAAATGGAAATAAAAAAATAAATAAATGCATTTTAGAAATGAAACTTTTAACCCTTTAAAGCCTAGTGTATCATATTTGATACATGCATTTTTGAGACCTCTGCATCATCAGTGGGATATTTTTGCTCTTGAGAACCCGACTTAATAAATTAGAAATATGTAGGGAACAGAAAATGGATAAAGATTATACAGAAATGCCTGATGTATCAACATTTATGCAAATAATGATCAAATTTATGTTTTTTTTCATAATTTTTCATAGAATTCAATAACAACTCCTATATTAAAAAAATCAGAATTTTCTGTCAATTATTTCATGGTTCGGGCTTTAAAGGGTTAAAAGCTTCTAAATAAAATAAAATGTGTTGAGTAACGTTCTTCATATGATATTTAAAACAATATATTTTTCTACTTTTTTTCTACTTTTGGTAAACTTTTTTTTTACAGATTTTGTATTTTATTCAAAATATCCAGACTGAGTTTAACAACTTGCATTCTTTATGAATTGTGTTTTATAGATCACATTCACTTCAAGCCCAATACAAATGCTCGTTTTTGACCCACAAAAATACAGTTTTTAAGGTCCAGCAGAGCAAAAGAGAATCAGATCTGTAAAGCACAATTTTAAAAGAAGACAACTTGTAAAACTCAATCTTAAAAAAGAGAAATTTAAAAGAATAGAACTTGAAAAAATAAAAATAGGAAATATGAAAAAAACAACAACTAATGATTTGGAAAAAAGTTAAATAGGAAGAAACGGCAAAGTTACTCCCAAAAAAATTTTTTAAACTTAAAATTTTGGATTGCCTTTTATTTTCAAATTTCCATTTACAAAACTTGTTATTTGCAACAATAATGGAGCAAATGTTACTCCATATAAAAGGATTATGGATTTTATTTTTTCTAAAACTGCAGTGTCCTCTCTATATGACTCATTTTACAAATATCTGATTAAAATACATGATTTTTTTATGCCTGAAATGGGACTAAATGGATAATTGTACGTTTAAGCTGGTTTGTATGGCTTTCTAATGCAGACGGCTTCAGAGAGCTACTCTAAACTTACCTGCTTAGTCGGGACTTTAATCTTCAGAAACTCAGCCTCTCTACACAAAACAGGCCAAGGTGCGTGGATCCGAGTAAAGCTCGGCCCGTGGGTCTTTGTCTGTCAAACAAACAAGAAACAGAGATAAGATTGTGCTTCAACTTTGAAATGTCAGTGAAAAAGTCCTGGAAAGTACAAATAAAAAAAGCAGTCCCCAGACTCAGAAGTGATTCCTAACAAATAATTGTGCGCATGTACTTTTCTGTTCTGTGAAACATAATACCAGCCTGCTTGGCTGGAACCAAGTGCTGCTCAAAAATGGCTTAACGGACCATCTGTCAATGCAGCTCCGCCATCCAAAATAGCAGACTTTGTTTTAGCAAGAGGCCTGAACACGAGCAGCCATTCATTTACAGTAAGTGTTCGCTTCTCAAAGCTCAGTTAACCTCTGAAAGTTCAGCTTTAAGGGATAATTGACGACTTTAAGCCAGTTCTGTTCGAACGTTACTCTGTTATAACTCTCTGCTCGTCTTTATTCAGGTTAGTTAGTCCCAAAAAACTGAAGCTGATGCCAAAGTTGAGATGGAAGAAAACCGAAGCTGACCTCTAAAATAAACCATCTGTATTAAACTGCTGCAGCCTTTTCCTTTGGTAGCTTTTTATCCAATTACAGTTGAATGGAAGGTAGGAGGTGGTGCAGCAACATTTATCATACTGTATTAAACACGCACTATTTCAAATTTAATATGAAATTATTTTCTTTCATTATTTAATAGGATGTTTATTCGATACATTTTTATGTTTAATAATTGTTTTTGTTATGTAATGGGAGATTTAATTGTTTAATTTATAATTTTAAAATTACAACATCAGGGAAAAAAACAAAACACTAAAAGTTGGAAAAAAATAAATAAATATTTGACCCTAACACGTCAAAACTGAAAGCGTCTCCACTTTGAAGACGTCTATTTTTTTAAAAGATGATGTAAGAAAACTTTTGAGCTGCAGCGTTCAGCCCAGGCGACATTAAAAGGTTTCCGTGTCTCGACCCACTACCACACCTTGGCAAACCGATCCAGCCTGGCAAAGACAGATGTGTCCAAAGAGGACAAAAGGCAGGAAGCTGTTGTCCGCTCCTCAAACATCATTATTTAGCTACTTCTGCTAATGAATCTGGCCCACACAGTCCTTATATTAAGATGCATTAACAAGAAGGAAACAATTATTTGTTTAAAGAGCATCGGCGCTTCCTTCTAAAACATGCTAACGCTTTGTTGGTGTTGGTCTGATGTCAGCAGAGCCGACAGAGAACGGCGTCCAGGTAACCTTAGCCTCCTCAGACCCCCTTCAGCTTCTGGAAAAGGGCCGAGTGATCAGAGAAAGGTAGCAGGACAGACAATGGAAACCTGAAACCAGTCCCTTTCTCCTCTCAGGACTCCTTCTGTACTCAGATCCCCCCCACCATACTGTACTTTCTGCTTCTTTGATGACTGACGGACTGACTGACTGCTCTAACCTTCCCTTAACGTCTCTCGCTTACATCCATGCATTCGTTTGTCTCACATGGGGATCTACTAAGTGAATTTTGTTTCATTTCTGTTCCACATAGTTTATATATAAATGAGATTACAAAAAACACATTCAGGTCATTTTCTCAGGCTTTTTAATAGAAACAAAAATGTTCACAATAAATAAGTTTCACTCTTGAAATAGGTCATTATTAAAGCAGCATTATTAAATGTATGATTCACTCAACTGGTTACTTTGATTTTTTTTAAATCCCATTATTTTTAACTTTTTTCACAAATATAGTATATATATTGTTATATAGTATATATTTTTTTCTTTTTTTGTTTAAAATTTTGTTTGTAGAAAATGTCTAAATTTCAGATTTAGATTTACTAATTTCATTCTTTTAGATTTGCATTTTATAGATTTGATTCTTTCCACTTCTGGGGGCTTTCCTGGTCGGGTGGAGCGAGTGTGATCTGTAAACTCAGTTTGTAAAAGAGAAATTTTAGGTAAAAAAAGGAGAAACTACAATTTGTAAAAACAAATGTAGAAGAAAAAATAGTGGTTGAAAAACCTAAACATTAAAAAATACAAAATGCAAAATACATTTTTTGTTTACAAGAAAAATTGAGAAAAATTCCCTCCATAGGATCCAGTTCACTTCTCTCCATTTAAATAAAATTCACCTGCTTCTTAGCATCTAAGCCCTGAATTATAGAAGAAAGACAAGTAGAAAACGGTTGCTTTGTGAATCCTCATAGTGTGCTATTTGTGTTTAAGCTAACACTTTGCTATTTTCAGAGCATCTCACTGTGCTCTAACTGAATCCGTAACCAGTAGCAACTGATTTCTTCTTCCTGCCAAAGCTAAAAGTGAAAGAACGTACATTTTCTGCATGTGTCTATCTTTCACCATCATTTAACCAAATATAACCGGCATTAAAGCTGTGATAGTTTACCAAGGAAATCTAATTATTAGTTTTAGGATGAAATCTGATTAGCTTTTTTCCTTTATTCTTGGAGTAGCTATAGGAATAACTTTGCTGTTTTTGGCTTCTTGCTTTGCAAAGCAAACAAAATTCCTTAGAAAATCTCACAGTAAGTAAAACTGGAAAAAAAACACTCTGTCTCCAACTGTGTTTTTTTTTTTTTTTTTAGCTTGCGCTAATAGCAGTAGCCCTGAAAGAAAGATGAGGTTCTAAGCCGTGTAGTCAGGGGCGGAGCTAGAGACACAACAATGGGGGAACCGGACCCCGCCCCCAGGAATCTGATTGGCCCCCACGTGTGGAAAAGAAATAAATAAATCACACAAGTTAAAGTCAAGTGATTTAACAAAGTTAACAGTGCTGAATGTTACTAAAATAAAAATTACCAAAAGCAAAACTTAATTTTAAATTAAAAATCACTTCATTACTTTATTGTAGGCAGAAAAAAATTCTTCTGGTCCGATTTAATAAAGAAAATAAATCTAAGACATTGGCCTTAAACTGTTCATTAACAGTTTAGTTGTAATTAATAAGAGGGGAAATTAAAATAGTATTTCTCTTTATTTAACGTCTCTGTTTTCAAGCTATTCCATCACTTCTTTATAAACACAATTAAATGCAGACATATGCCAAGATATGCTAAGTTTAATTTTATATTGCTTTGCAAATGGGAAATTAAAAATACAAAACTTAACCCCTATGTTCCTAAAATGCATTTAAATAAATTTAATCCTGGAAACTTACACTGGTTTTCCCGTCTAGGGGATCAATTAAGTTTATTCTATTCTATTCTATTACACTAAATATCAATTAGAGCAGTTCACATGCATAGCTTATCCCACATCTTAGGTTTTGCATTAAATTTGTGCCACATGAGGCTTTATGCATCAAGGCCCTGTTGTGTCCTTTAAAAGATCAGGCTCTTTAGTCTCAGAGAGGATAGATGGACAACATCAGTTACGGCATTAGTCTAAAACCTATAAATTAAATCAGAAGGAATTGATTTCAACATATAAAACAACATGACTACCTATTTCTATTGTCTGGACATAACATCCTTTGAGTAAAACTGGGCCGATATTAAACAGTTCCATGCTGTTTGTGTTTTTTGTTTTGGGGGTGTTTGTATATATAAGTTATAATTATAATTGATATGTATATTTAAATATGTCAAAGCTCCATCATTTTACTGTTCACTAAAAGTCTTACAGTTTAACCATAATAATTATATATTTTTAAAAAAATATTGATTCATGGTGACTGAATCTGTGACTATCAGGGTGGTTAATGTTGGAAGGACTTTTGCCAAACTGCAAAGTATTTAACACAGTGGTACAACTGAACATATGTAGAGGACAAAGGTTTCACAATTGGGCTGATTTTCTTATTCATGTCTAACTTCAGAAAACGAAGAAATTAGAAATGAATAATTGATTTCATTAACTTGGTTCCTTTTTTTCTATTTTCTACCTATTTCCTCCCATAATTTCCCATCACCTGCTTAATCAGCTGCCCCCCCCCCACCCCCGCCTCCTCTCCGCCGTTCAACCTCTTTTTTCCTTTTCCACTACCGCTTTTTCAAAAAGGGGAAGATATAAATACCCTTTACCCTGGAGAAGGTTAATTAGTGACATGATTTCCAATTATCTCTTCATCTCTGTGGGGGGGTGGGAGTGGGGGGTTAACTAGGCCGCAGCCAGGGGTGTCTAAGGGTGGGAGGAAGTGGTTCTTATTGACTATGACACGGCGATCAGTTTCTGTGTCAGCATGGCTTCATAAAGACTGGATTAGACATAAAATCTGACTGGAATTTCTTTCTAACAATGTTGGACCATTTGGAATGTGATGTTTACCCATACTGGGAGCACTGGGACCTGAGGACAACTCAGTTTCTGGGTTGTCTGCTTGCTGGATGCTTTAGTTATTGCTTAAATTATCTTCTTTAATCTACAATAGATCAAATAAGCAACAAGAGACAGAGAGACAAAGATCTACATTGAAATGTACATTTTTGGCCACTTTATTCACTTTCACCTTCAGAACAACGGTATTCCTTTGTGGCATCGATTCAACAAGGTCCTGGAAATATACCTTTGGTCTAAATTGAAATGACAGCATCAGATGACCCCTCCTTGAACCGCCACCTTAACGTGGTGGAGGGGTTTCAGTGCCCGGATGATCCCAGAGACTATGCTGTCGGGGGCTTAAATGCCCCTAGTAGGGTCTCCCAAGGCAAACAGGCTCTGGGTGATGGGTCAGACAAAGAGCGGTTCAAAAAGCCTCCATGAAGGTGATTAAATCGAGGCACGTAGTGGAGCCAGGACCCCACCCTGGGGTAAGGGTTCATCAGCGAGCGCCTGGTGGTCGGGTTCTTCCTCGTGGGAACAGGCCAGACCCAACCCGAAGGAGTGACGCGAGGCTATCCCCCAGTGGGCTCAATACCTGAAGGGGGAACCATGAGGGACCGGTGCAAAGAGGATTGGGCGGCAGTCAGAGGCCGAGGCGACCCGATCCGCGGATGCTTAAGCTGGCTCTGGGACGTGGAATGTCACCTCACAGGGGAGGAAGGAGCCTGAGCTTGTGCGGGAGGTGGAGCGATACTGGCTAGAAATAGTCGGGGTCTTCTCCACACATTGCCTGGGTTCTGGAACCCAACTCCTCGATAGAGGCTGGACTCTCTTCTACTCTGGAGTGGCCCGCAGGGAGAGACGGAGAGCTGGGGTAGGCCGTCCCATGAGTTTACCCCAGTGGGGGGGGGCTGTTACAGTTGTCTCGACCTATAGGCAGCACAGCAATACGGAGTACCAGGCCTTCTTAGCATCCTGGGGGGGTTGGATAGCATCCCACCTAGGGGCTTCATCATTCTGCTGGGGGACTTCAATGCCCATGTGGGAAACGACTGTGACACCTGGAGGGGCGTGATCGGAAGGTACGGCCTCCCAGTTCTGAACCCGAACGGTGCTTAGTTATTGGACTTCTGTGCTAGTCATTGATTGTCCATAATGAACACCATGTTCAAAGATAAGGATGTCCATTGGTGCACTTGGCACCAGGACACCCTAGGCTGGAGGTCGATGATCAAATTTGTAGTTGTATCTTCTGGCCTTTGGCCGCATGTTTTGGACACTCGGGTGAAGAGAGGGACTGAGCTGTCCACCGATCACCACCAAGTGTGCAGCAGTTGCCAAGGCAAAAACTTGGGCCTGGGAGGATTTCGGAGAGGCCATGGATAAAGACTATCGGTCGGCCTCAAAGCGATTCTGGCAAACCATCCGGCATCTCCGGAGGGGGAAGCAGTGCTTCAATAACACTGTTCTCAGTGGGAGTGGAGAGCTGCTGACCTTGAAAGAGGATATCGTGGGACGGTGGAAGGAGTACTTTGAGGATCTCCTCAACCCAGCTGACATGCCTTCAGTGGTGGAAGAAGAGACTGGGTGTTCGGGGTTGGATTCGTTCATCACCCAGGCTGAAGTCACCAAGGTAGTCAAGAAACTGAACAGTGGCAGGGCCCTGGGGGTGGACGACATCCGTCCTGAGTACCTCAGAGCTCTGGATGTTGTCGAGCTGCCATGGCTAATATGCCTCTTTAACATCGCGTGGAGGTCAGGAACAGTGCCCCTGGATTGGCAGACCGGGGTGGTGGTTGCCCTCCATAAAAAGGGGGACCGGAGGGTGTGTTCCAATTACAAGGGAATCACACTTCTCAGCCTCACTGGGAAGGCTTATTCCAGGGTCCTGGAGAGAAGAGTTCGGCTGATAGTTGAACCTCGGCTTCAGGAGGAGCAGTATGGTTTTCATCCTGGCCGTGGAACAGTGGACCAGCTCTATACTCTCTGCAGGGTGCTCTAGGGTTCATGGGAGTTTGCCCAACCAGTCCACATGTGTTTTGTCAACCTGGAGAAGGCATTCGGCCGTGTCCCTTGTGCCGCCCTGTTGGGGGCGCTTCAGGAGTACGGAGTTGGAGGCTCTTTACTAGGGGCTATCCGTTCTCTGTACAAGTGGAGCAGGAGTTTGGTCCGCATTGCCGGCATTAAGTCGGACTGGTTCCCGGTGT
>JAUZNJ010038005.1:0-35592 GCA_034780135.1 Jordanella pulchra | reverse complement strand
TGCTTGGGTCGAGAGAAAACCAGCAGCCATATGGCCTTTTCTAGAACCAGTTTGACACCCCTGCTCTAAACAATACCAAAACGATTGACTCTATCAAATAAGATAATCACTTTAAAATAAAAAATACTAGCTGGTTGCCAGGTTTCAGTTAGCAATGGCAAATACTTAACTTACCTTTACAGAAGGAAAGTGTTAAACCGTATATGGCTTCTGATTCCCTTTGCTTCCCTAAATCAGAACCAACGTTCAAAATCTTGACCAATGTTCACCTTTGTTTCATTTTGTAGAAGCCATTTCTCAGCTCTGTCACAAAGCTACTAGGACCTGGGAGCACCTGAGCAACATCTCGGGTCTTGATGAATTTCGATATGACCAAAAGCCACCCCATTAAAGAGTAAACACCTTGTACTGAAAAAACTTTTTGAAATAGCAGTGTTTCCATTTAGAAAATATTTTTTTTTCGTGTTTACAATTTTCACAATAGGATGGTTAAGGAAATTATTATATTTTACCCGTTTATTGTGACACCTGTATAAAATAGTGACTCAGAAACCAAACCCAAATAATATAAATATATAATAAGTGATATCATCATGATTTCCACTGAACAGAAATGTAAAACTACAACTAAAACACAGGGTATTTCAGTCAGATATGCAGTCAGACTATTTGTTACTGTATTTTAATGAAGTGGATGCTAACTCTGATATAGCTCTCTGTTTTTAGGTAATCTTTTGGGAGACTTGTGCTGTTACTGGCACCTTTGAATAGGTTTTCCTAGTTGCTATTAGAAGAATGTTAAAACTCAACTCCATGAAGTTCATTAAATCACAAAAGCCTTCCCTATCTACTGTGCTTGTTGCTAGCATGTCTTCTTCGATAATTTTCTAATTATTTTGCATAACGGCATCCGCTTTTTATTATCACTACCTTTCGATAATGGGAGAGATTGACGCTGCTTTGTCTGGCAGAGGATGTATAGCGAGAATTATTACTATGATAATTAAAGGAGTTTTATTGAGTATTGATATTTATAAACAGAACCAGATAAAAATGTTCATGCTTGTCTCCGTTAACAGTGTAAATAATCCCACACTGCACTCGCGGTGGATTAATGTTTCTACTTTAGCATGCCTTTCT
The DNA here is from genome assembly GCA_034780135.1 of Jordanella pulchra. NCBI lineage: Eukaryota > Metazoa > Chordata > Actinopteri > Cyprinodontiformes > Cyprinodontidae > Jordanella > Jordanella pulchra. The sequence goes on along the minus strand of JAUZNJ010038005.1, from coordinate 34,452 downwards.
CTCCTCTGGCATCACCTCTCTTGCCAATAGCAGTGAAGCTCCACTTAGGAATCGCCCTCTTTTGGACAGTAGTATCATTACACCACCGAAAAAAGTTTCTTTTAAGCCGATGTTATCAATCAATTGGAGCAAATTTGTATCTAATAAACCAATAACCAACAAATAATTATAAGTGTATTATTTATTTACATCACTAATATCCAATAAATAATAGAATAAGACAAACATGCATTCGAACCCAAAACATAATCAACTGGATGCAGTTTTCATAGCTAAAAATAAATTTTAAAAATACAATTGATGGTTTTCCGTTTTCCAGATAGAAGATTCAATCAACAAGCAAAACAGAAAAAAAGGGATTCATAATGTTACACAGGTATTTATCCTTTATCTCCTTTGCTACATTCTTATGTCTCCTTCCTTGTTTGTGGATAAAACAAACGTCTATCCAACCGACCAAATACATGATAGCTATACAGAAACACTGAAACTGATGATAAATGGGATCCGACATGTTGTGCAAATGGTACAAACAGCGACATGGAAAGCAGAACCACCAGACCGCTCACAGTGTTCTGCCTTTAAGCTGTTAAGGTTATTTTTTTATGTGTCTATTTTTAGCGTTGCATGTATTTGTGTTTTCCATTATCCTTCTATTAAAGATTTTTCTCAATCAAATGTTCAGGATCCCATATTTTCCCAATGTATTTTATTTTTGTAGAGCAGTTTTGAAGGACAGGCATTTGATTGGATTTAATGTTAGTGTTTTCTGCAAAAACAGTTGCATGCATTGTGCAGAGAACAAGAGAAATTTGTTGATTCAGTGCAATGTGACAGAGATGCCCCTAAAGGCATCACCCCACCCCCTCACTCTCCTCCAGCTCGTCATCCTCTTGTCGCCTGCGCTGATGTGGTCACACACTGTCACACACGCACACACACACTCAGCAGATGCTTTAGCACCATTTTCCTCCTCGCTTCCCAGTGAGGAGAGAACAGATTTAAATTGTTGAACTTTCTCTTTTCTGTTAGGAGTGTTTTAATTCACGGTTGGGCTTCGTCCTGTTTCTGCTGCGTGCCATCCCCTCGTGGAAGAGTGTCCCATCGTATGAGCCGTGTCATTAATATTTATGCTTCACCTTTAAATCATGAGTGTGCCATCAACTCGAAGAGGCTCTCTGAAGGCAGACCAAGGCTGTTCGACTCGAACCTTTGGAGATCATTTGGCAAAGCTTGTGGTCTGCTGATTGTAATGGTGACAGGCAGCACAATACTGGAAAATATTAGACATGCTGGGGCGACCACAATAACGCAGCCTTTGTGGCCATTTATGGCCATCCATGTCTAGGCTTTTTTTTTCCTTTATCATGAGCTGCGACAGACAATAAATCTGAGTTCTTAACAACCCATCCACACCTTTGTACTGCTGCAAAGTCTATTGGGTAGAAATGTTTAATGTCAACTAAAACATTATGTCATCATAAAAGTGTCAGCCTCCTGGCAACACATATAGAAGATGCTGCTAAGCTCAAAGAAAAAAAACCTTTATGTAATCATGTTGGAAAGACTAAGAGTATGCAACAGTTTTTCTCTCTAAACCACCTGGAATACAACTGAACCACAGATTAGAGATTGAAGATTAGAAAGCTTGTTCTTTGTCTAAAGATTCATTACAGTAGACTCAACCTTTCAGATGAAGATTACTTGTTATATAATGTAATTCCAGCCAGAAATCTAATCAACCTGATAGTTTATAAACCGTGCACTGAAATGAGTCTTTATTCCCTCGAAACTTCTTTTCACATTTTGTTACATTTCAACCGCGAGCAGCTTTTAAAATTTGATGTTTAACACAAAGGAGAATTATTATAATTTTTTTTTTGGGTGGGGCAACATGATGAGGTCTTTTAATAAAAGACAAGATAAGATTGGCTGCGATTAGTAGAAAGAGTCCAGTTTAATGAGGGCAAACAGCATCATGAGGATCAACGAACTCTGCTGACAGGTCAGGAAGTTGGCTGTGAAGAAGCTCAAAAGCAAGGTTTGGTTATATTTCAGATTATAAACCTCTTTGCAATCCGTGTCTGAAAAATATGACTTTGAGCAACAGAATTGCAAACTTACCTTCATGTTTCACTTTTAGAGCTTTGAGGCTCATGCTGAACTCTCGAGGAACTGCAAAAAAGCCACAACTTTTGATTGAGTGTTGGTGAGGAAGCTCTATAGATCTGAACTTAATGTTAAGGTTAGAATTTGACCAGTACATTTTCTTTTACAGCTGATAGGAATACAGATCATTTTTGTTTTTGTTACATAGGCCTGAGTGATATGGCTTATAAATCTAGCCTCTCATTTTTTTCCAGATCAAATCTGATTAATCTTTTTTTTCTCTGTTATGTTCCATAATAAAAATGACAAACGACATGCATTTCTTTAAAAAAAAACATTTTTTTTTCTTCATCCCCTTTGGGAAGTGATATTAATTTAAAGGGCAACAAATTTAAGCTCAGAAACAAAACAATCGGGTTTCACAATATAAATGTTTAACAAACTAAATGATTGCAGCTAGTGGTGTCACACAAGTCGGCTAGTTAATCTGCCCTATATACAAATCTAAGAACAAAAACGGATGAACCGATCTTACCCTAAGTTACGGAAGCCCAAGAGGTGCATTAGTTAAAAAAAATCCTAACAAACAGAAAATGAGATTCATCTATTTTATCGAAAATTCCCAGCCCTAATGTTAAATCCATGTTGTCTTTGCTAACCAAGCCCAATTTCAAAGCTGGCTCTCTGTCTGCTGTCAGTAGTGCATGTGTTCACCTGCCTGCAAGCACTGAGGCTGAGTTGATGTCAGAGTCAGAAAGGTGTGGAGTTCATCTTTTCACAGCACGTTTCTCATGTTTATGTGCAAATAGGAGGTAAATGTGTTTAAAAACACCGTTTCTGAAGCCATTAAACTTATTTAAAGTCAATCAGAATGCCTAATTTCACTATATATTTGACAACTTTCAACATAACTGGCACTTATTCTGTTATATGCTGGACAAAGCCCTATAAATAAAGCCAGATACATGAGGATCCTACAGTCATGAAGCACAATGATGGAGGCTGCAGAAGACTTGAGGATTGTCATTCAAAGATGCTGCCCATGCAATCTGAGCAAGTTTGGACAAATTGGTAAAGAAAATTGGTCCAAAAGGCCTGTCTGTAGTAGGGCAGTTTAACAAAACTGGAGGTATTTATTGATTTATTTATATGCAGACAGCTCTGCAGAAGCGATCACAGCTTGCATGTAGTGTCTGTCTCCCCAAAAACTCCTGGATCAGCTTTTCTGATTGGTTGACCCTAAGGCTGCATCTAAAGATCGATTAATATGTCGATTATTTTCTGTTTAATCGAATAATAATCAGATAGCAAAACGTTCCATAAGGACATTTTTTTACAGAATTAAACCAGCTGAAACTACATCTTTTCCACTTCTGGAGTTCTTAGAGCATATTGGCAGACGAGAAAGTTTTTTTTTCTTAAATGGAAAATGTTGATGATTAATAGATTACTAAATTAGTTGCCGATTATATCACTAATCGTTTAATTAGAATTCATCAGATTAATGGTTTCAGCGCTCATTGACTCTGTTAGGCTGCACAAATTCAGTGTCTAAGATCTGATGCTGGGACAGCAGGATGCTCGGATGCTAAGGCGCCTGGATGCGCCGCTCCTGATGCTCGGATGCACCGCAGAACCTCTCAGCACTGCTTGATGCCATCCCCCAATGACTTTGCATGTAAATCAGATGCTTTGACGGCCAGAACATGTTTGGAGAAAACCTTCAGTCCCAATTTGGGACACAATGTGCTGCTTGACGGAGGTCTATTTGATTTCTTATTACCAAATTAGTTGAAAATTATTTAATGATTTATCCTAATTAATTTTTTCAGCCATAAACCATTTATTCTTTCCATATGTTTTTAAAGTAATGTCTGTGTGTTAAATGTCCATTTTGATTTGGTGTCTCAGAAAAAGTTTATTATGGTTACGTAGAGCTTCTTGATTGTTCCACTCTACAATCCTGCATCATGGGTGTGGGCATATAACTTTAAATCCCCTGAATTTTACGAAGAAAATCTTAGACAAACATGAGCATCATAAACTCTCTGTAGGGCAGCGCAAGCAAAAATAATAGAAACAGGTTTAGGTCTATCTGTGGGGTTAAAATGATCCCTGATTTAGGAATATTTTGTGTTTTATTTAGGCGTTGCTTTAGTTTCTTTTTGAAAAAAAATCTGTTATTGGCGAAGAGCTTTTGAAGATTTTTTACTATTTTTTTACTTTTACTTCTAGATATTAAATAAAACTTAAGATATTGGGCTGAATATTAAATAAGTCTTTCTAAAAATGTGTTATTTAACTAAATCTAACTTAATGGCCAGGGAAAATACATGAAGTCCCAAATCAGCGTGTTTTTCTGTTGGCTAATTTCTGGCTGTAGCCTACATGTAGGACTTTCAGATTAACTGAATGTGTTATCATTATTTATTACTTTACCATCTACCTGTGAGGCCATAAATGTGTCCACCAGAGTTAATGGCTATGTATAAGGGTCTGAAATAGCTCTGTTCCCTTGTGTTCAGGCCTCCTCTTTTGTTGGAAACTCTATGTCCTGGTTGGTCTGTAAAGTATCCAGTAGGTTAAACAGATAGTAAATTTTTTTAACACACTGCTGGATCACAGGGCAAATGACTAAATATGGTCTCTCACTGTACAGATTGTAAAGCTCAAACATAGTAAGTCTGAATTAGTCATGAAACTTCATGTGACTCATTTTCTCCTGACTGTTCTGAAATCAGACATGACCTTAATAGTTTAAAAGATTTCTCTTTAGATAACTCAGCAGATAGCGGCCTCATTGATCTTACCCTTCCTAATACTTAATCACACCAAACCATTGCTTGATGATTATGTGACTAAGAAAGGTTTACCTGGTTAAATTATTACCAATATAGACATTTTCCTCTCCAATATTCAACTTACTGACAGGGTGTCAGCTGGCATGTCAATCAGCCATTTTTGATTAAAACAGGAGGATGGAAAAAGCTCATATTGATCCATTGCTGTGACAATAGGAAAAGGGAGCATGCAAATTTCTGGTCTGGTTCTGTAAATACGATGTTACAACAGGTTTGACTATACAGCGAAATCGTTTTGTTTTACTGCTGCTGCTAACAACAACCAAGAGAAATCATGAAAATACTGCAGATAAATTGGCTCTTTTTAATGGTAGGATTGGACAATATGCTTTTTTTTTAATTACCGTTACGCTTTCCTTAAAGTATTACTGCCTGCCTATATCGGCTTGTGATGTATAATTACTTTGTGCCATTTCTGATATTTTTTCTAAGATGTTATCTTATTAAATATTAGCTCAAAGCCAACATTTGTGACTGTGATTCTGCACATATTGCAGTGCTGATTTCAATATGATGTGTTTTGCAGTTCTACCCACTAAAGACGTCCACACTGAGGAGTGTGAATGTCAGCATGCAGATCCAGGAGGTTAAACCCTTCCTGGTTTTCTTTAATCCCGCTCACTTAATTATTTAATTATCAATTTTAATATCAGATATCGGCCCAGATTTTCAGATTTGTGCATCCTGACTTCAGAGTATTGACTCAGAAGATCTGAATGAACAATATATTTGTGTATATATAAATATATATACATACATACATATCAGTATATCAAGCTTGGAAGGTTCAGTTTAGGTAACTAGACATGAAGTTTTGTAACAGACGTATCACCTCTCATCCAAGAGGCTTCTTAGTTCTGAGGAACCAGCGTATTTTGCAAATTGTTTTAAAGGAATTGCAAAATGGAAAAACGTGTTAAAAGTCTACATGAAGGTGTATGTACACACACAGACTGATGAGTCCAGCTGATGGTTGAAGCTTGGCTTCAGGAGGAGCAGGGAGGTTTTCATCCTGGTCGTTCAACAGTGGAGCAGCTCTACATCCTTTGCAGGGTGTGTGAGGATTCATGGAAGTTTGCCCAGCAGGTCTTTATTTGTTTGGTGGACCTAGAAAAACCATTTGACCGCGTCCCTCATGGTGCCTTGGAGGGGGTGCTTTAGGAGTACGAAGCCAGGGGACCTTTACTAGCGGCCATCAAGTCTCTGTAAGTGGAGCAGGAGTTTGGTCCACATTACCGGCATTAAGTCGGACTTGTTCTTTGAGTTTGACGTTTAAGTATCGTGACAATCCTGCATCCTCTTCACCTCTGTTTGGCCGATAAGCGAGATGGTCCTGACAGGGAACAATGTGCATTAAGGGGCAGCTGAAAACATAAAGGCGGCTGAACAAATTTAGGGCCAATCTACACGATACCAATAGGAGAACTGACCAACACAACATCCGTACTTTCCAAAGAAGCGTTAAAGACAGACTAGATTTTACCAACGTCTTTGCTAATAAACATATGCACATACAGTATTTACACTTTGCCTTCAATTTCTGGGGGGATTATCTACCTATAACCTTTGATCAATTATGGTTCTGCATAATATTGACATATACTGCAGAGAAATTAGTACATCATTAAAAAGGTAAGTTTTTATTTATTTCTAATTATTTGTGAGACTTAGATAATTATCAACAAAGAACAGTTCTGAGAAGAGTGTGAATTTAGCATTTTTCTTCTTTAATGTTACTACATAGATATTGAACAATCGTTACTGTGTCTTTGTTGCATGCTTGTGGTTAATAAACTAAGAATTAAAATGTCAAATAAGGATGTGAGGACATACCACCTGAACGTATGTCTGCCTCTCCCTCTAGTTTAGAGGAGAACTGTTTGTTCCAAAGGGGGTAAATTATGTCCACAACAAATCACCTTGTAGGTGAGCCCGGACACCCTTCTAGCTATGTCCCTGTCCAGTTTATCCTGCACCATGTCCAACTACATATCTGTCAAAACAACGTGTCACTGGTCTGAAATCAAAATCAGTGGCTCTGAAGCACTCGATTTTTGGACTCATGCAATTATTGAGTCTTTACATAAACTATTGACCTTCTGCAAAAAATAATCTGAATGTTGAGACCCCAGTTTAGCTCCATGTTAGAAGAGCTGCTCATTGGCAGGAAGATTAAACAGATTTAGAGATTCTTATCTGGAAGAAATCTGCCTTCTGCTACAGTCGGCAGATGCTTTATTGAACTAAATAAAAAAAACTTTCCATTTTAACCTGTTCCAGCTTATTGTTTTTTATTAGTGTCGTAAAGAGTACATTTGATATAATGGCTTAGGTTCAGCATGGGCTCCAGGGAAGCAGATTTATTGGGTTTCTGGCTTATTTTACTGCATCATACTAAAAACAATATTCAGTAGTGTTTTATTAATGTGGGGAAATAAATCCTGGAGTTATTTGCATCGTGAACTGTTATATTTAGATGTTCTGTAATGTTGTTTTTTCCACACCTACAGTCTTTCTTTAGCTTTTAATAACAAGATTAAGGTTATTTCCATACAAACTCTACAAACTTGATTTTATCTCTGCTTGTTCGGGGACTTCTCTCCTGTATTTACATTCTGAGGTCTGATCTCTCTCCACACCAGCCGTCACTGTAACAGTAGTGTTGAACTAACAAGTCAAAGGTCAAGGTCAATGTTCAGACTGTATTTAAAGTGATTTTTTGAACTTTTGGAAGAAAAATTCACAAACACAAATAGGTTTTATAGGGTTAGACTGGCGTAAGTATTTCAGTGACTCAACCTTTGAAAACTGGAAATCGTTTTTTCTTCAACTTTTTTGTCTAAGATACTGATAGAATCCAACAAAGGTACAGAATCCAAAAAATTGCTGCAGATTCAAAGTATTTCTTTACTTCTAACTTCTTTGTTTAGATATTCTAGCTTCTCTCTGTTGTTCTGTTGCTGTTTGTTATTTGTTAGTATGAAGAAGAAGGCAAAGCATTGGTGGTTAAGTCATTTTCATCACAAGATGAAAGTGATTTCACCACCATAGTTAAACTGATCCCTGAGGTAAACTCTGTTTAGCCTCACTGGCACAATCAAACTACCAGCCTTGGTTATGAAAGGGAGAGTAATAAGAAAAACTCATCAGGATATTTCCCTTGAAGCCTTAACTTTGCTTTAATGATGCCTGAATCTAATAATCTTTTAGCATAAAGGAAAATCTGACTGAACATTCCCAGTGGGACATCTTTAAATAGCTTTCTCTCTAAGCCAGCTACTCGGAAGGCCGACGGTTTACTGTATTTGGAGCCAGAACATTTGTTTTTGACAAACATAAGGAATAAGTCATCCTCTGTCGCTCCCAAAGAGTCCGTTACTCTCCTCAGTGAGTTCAGATGGTTGCAAAAAGTAGAATCTGGGGCTGCAAACCAAATAAACATGACAATCTCCACTTTCCTTCATCTTTTTTATCAGATAAGATGCTTTTCTAGGTGACTTGTCCCAGTTAGAAGTGTGAAAATTCTGCAGAGACTTCAGCGGCAGAAACCTATTTGAATTTCATACGAGTCGAGCTCTTCTTGATGCCTCAACATGAAAGCCTTCAGGTCTCGTCTCGGCTGCGACCGCTAGCCTCGTGAAATGGGCTGATTGAGCTCCGAGGTACAAAGAGACACTAGAGTGCCTGGCAATCCCAAAATGCATCAGCCACAGACACACAGACAAGCTGCTTCATATTAATACTGTCCTGTGCGGTTGAGAGGATGATGAATATCACTCTTATCATGATGACCCTGATGGAAAGGATCTCTGGATGGTGAATCAGGATGTCTGTGTGCTTTATACCATAATTAGGATGGTAAGGTAGGTCTATCTGAGGGAAGGTTTCTTGGCTGTCGTGTCCCAAAAGCCTCTAATAACTAAAATACATTTGAAAATAAACTACTGATTAAACCAAAGTTATTTTTGTTAATTACAAATTAGACTTATGCTGTTCCTCACATTATTGTTTAAGTTTTGTTACTGATGCACTTTGCAGACAGCAGCCACCCAACCGGATTTCTGCTTCTGTTATTTAAATTATTTAAACAGTTAGGTCTTTAATGTTATCTATAAATGTGCCTTTAAAAGTAATCTCTCCGTACCAAAAGATGCGTACGTATTTGCTCTAGAATGACCCCTGCTGTTCTTTTACAGAGACAAAATCCTCTGGGCTTCAGCCAGGCGTGAACGGTGAGCTGCTGCGATGGACACGCAGGTTGATGCAGGAGAAGTTAGACAACCACAGCTTGGATGAGCCTCGAGCAGGTGAGTCACTCTTCTTCACCTGGATAGATGTCAGAAACCAGCAGAGCGAATGCTGCACTGTCTTACCGTGCTGTCAGTGGAGATGTGGCCATTTGTTTCATGTGTTTTTAATCAGATAATGACCAAAAACAGGGGTTATGATTTTAAAACACCAGGTTAAGGTCTGAAATGATTAAGAAAATATCTGCAGCTAATTAAATAAATCCAAATGGTTCCTAAAACCAAATTAGTCATTGTTCAAACAGGGAGTTTTACTTGAATCATGATCCTGACTGTTTGGGTAGGTTTTTGAACTCACCATTGTTTGTCCATTAATTCAACAGCACTGTAGGATCATTTCTCCCCAGTTTTAATCCTATTTATATTTCTCTGAATTTTGTTTTTTACAAATCAAAGCAATTTTTTTTCTGAAAATATATATTTATAGAGGTGATCTACAGTTGTGTAGAAGATAAAGCATCCTATTAAACAATTAATCTGTGTATTGATGTTATTATTCTTGTTTTTATTAGAACTATTCAGTCATCAAAAAACATATCTGAGGAAAATGTTCCTTCACCCTTTATAGTAAATCGTACCTCCTCTAGTTGAAATAACTTCATTGAGACGTCTCTTCTTAGTATTTTCATATGAAGTCAGTTAAACTGTCAATGTTACCTGCAACTTCTGTATTTAATAAATATACTTTTTATCCTAAATAAATAAATAATTCAATATTTCTTATTGAATAAATTAACTACTATATACAGATTTTTCGTGCTTCTAGAAAAGGTAACTTAAAAATGTACATTTTTAGGGATGATCTAATGCAAAGATGTGTATACACACAAACGTATATATATATATATAGATATATATAGATATATATATATATCTATATATATATCTCCATTTTGGTGATCGTTGTTGTTATGGTTAACAATTGGAACCATAAAGAGGGGAAAGAAGAATTTCACCAAAGCAGGTTTTTATGTGTTTGTGAGTGACAAGCAGAATCCAGGAAAATATAATGTTTGGCATCACAGTAGTGGTGTGACAAATAATAATAATAATAATCCCAAGGCACTTTACAGAGACATTTTAACCAGATCAAACAGTCAGATCGGTTCAAAGTTTTCTATCCAAGCTGATTGCATCGACTCAAAAAAGGAATTGATGCTCTCAGTTTGGCTGCAGGGCAGGCATTACTGCCTGGCTGCAATATCTCTACATATGGATACGTTTACACAATTATTTTGTTCCTAAAACTGGCTTCAGGCAGAGAGGTAACTAATTGTTGATTATGTTTAACACCTGTGCACTAATTGTTGGTTGCTGTATAGCTGGTTGCTAGGAGATCTAGATTACTTAACAGCTGTAATTGGACAGGGATGGCGTGTTTTTACAGCAGGTCAGTCTCTTCCATACTGGACACAGTTCAGCACATAGATCCATGAGCTTTTCTCTAAGGTTTTTACATTGGCTCATAATCATCATAATCCCTAGATTGGCTTAGTTAGATCTTCCATTACTGCCAGTGCAGCCACTGAACAGCAATACACACTAGTGGCACAACAATAATTACATTTTACTCTAATGTGGGGGTGAGAAAATACATGAATATTGAACAGACTTTCATCAGTTGGCTTTTTTATCTTCATGTATTCTTATGGGTCACCAGTGCAAGCATGTATGTAACGCTTGAGTTTTTAATGCTCATGATGAGATCAAACTATGATGAAACTTTGAAAAGTAATGAAATTAAAGGACTGAAGGATCATGATGCAATGCAGCTTCCATTCTCCTCCTCACCATCCAAGTAACCTGTTTCCACCGTCTCTATAACAAGCGTACCCTTTGGTCAAACATTTTTTCACTAATTTAGCTTTTTCAAGGTCACGGGCTTTGAGTAGAAAGTAACACACACCAGTCTTAAGCCTTGTTTAATGTATAAATGAAACCGCTGGTCTTTGTTGATATTCTCTGTAGAAAACTTCAGTCTGGCCTTCATGTTTTTTGAAAGGTGCAGAAATTTCCTACTAACAGCTCTTGTTAAAATGAGTCTGGGCAGAATTATCTGAGGATAAAGTTATTCACTCAACTTTAACAAAGATCAGTTTTAGGTTTTTTGCAAATTTATTTTGCTTTCTTTGACAGCTAAACCTTGGTGTGTTGCAGTTAGCTGATTTCAAATTAACTTGAGACTACTTTAAAGGAACAAGGAGCAGCTACCGCTGCGATTGTGTGCAGACTAAAAACACGTCTGAATTTATTTTAAACTAACTTAATAGCAGGAGAACCTGACAGACATGCAGCAGCACAGCTGTGGTACTTTATTGCACCTAGTTAGCATTAGCAAACATCTGTCTAGCAACCTCCATTTGAAAAACTAAGTTTTGATGGAAAAACTGTAGCTTAGACCTTTAAATCGGCACTTAGCTGCTGTAGCCAACTCCTGAAACTTCCTAACTGTGTTTGATATCAGTTCGGAGCACATCCAACTAAATGTAAATGGTTTAAAAGGGGAAAACCTCCTCAACATATTTAGTTCTAGTCTTTATTTTTTGCAGCTCATACAAGTAGTATACCTTTTAGTCCTTTTAATTATTTTAAGAAATAAATGTCTTGGTGTCCTATTTTCCCTCATACCTGAATTCTATTCTTTTTCTCTTATTTTACTTAAATCTTGCAGTTTTGGTTAAAATTTATTTTGTTTCAAGACTTCATAAACTGAGGTTGATTAAATAAGTGATATTTTGATATCATTAGTAGCAAGAAAATAAAGTTATTTTATAATGTATATAACATTAAGATCAGATAAGTATTTGATGGTGATATTTTATTTATATTTTGAACCCTCTTAATCCAGCGATGCAAAAGCGTTTGTTTGGAAGTTCTGTCTTTAGAGGCGCACAGACAGAACGCAGCGAAATGCTGAAAGATTCCCCAAGCTAGTGCTAACGCTACGAGACTGATAATTGACCAACAGCCAAGCGACACTTTTTGATCATTTTTGGAGCAGAGGCTTGAATGAGTTGTAAAACTGTTAGAGGGGGCTTTTCATTTTTTTCACATTTCCATATAATTTTATTCAGTGGCAAAATATTGAATTTTATTAATGCATATAAGTGTAAACAAAAACACAAATAAAGAGTTTAAATAGTATTTTGAAGTAATTTGAAAGCCAGTAGTCAAATAGAATATAAATACATTTATTGCCTTAAAATGTGGAAATTTAGATGTGCCAGAAGCAAATTGAAAGACAAATAAAGCAGCAAGCATTTAGACAAAAAGATAGAGAATTTAAAAACACAAAAATGAAGAAAAGAGACAATAGTAAAGTTGATAACCAATGAAGAGCATGAGGAAAATATCTGTTTATTAAATCTTTTTCATGTCAGTAATTTAAAGATAATTTTCCTTTGTTCTTTTATATTCCTGTTTTAATCTGAAGGTTGGAAAATCTTTTGACTCCATTTATGATGTTGAGAGGGAGAGGACTGTCCAAGAGCATAAATCTGGTGAAAGATACCAGAACATTTCTACTTTATTTAAATTGTCCAGACACTTTATAAAAAGCAGCCTTCCTCAGTATGAAATAATAAAACCGGTGAAGGAAAAGGAGCAAAAGGAAAGATGACAAGGTAGAAAACTCTTTGGTGTACAGTACTTCGCTCCCTTCTTCATCTAGAAGTGACATTTTAGCCAATTCTTCATTGCAAAAGTAAAAGAATTAGGACTGGGCAACGATTAAAATCTTTCATCACAGTTAACTGCACAATTTGCCTGATTAATCACGATTAATCACACTGAACACACAATTTCCAAGAGTGAACTAAGAAGTGAAGATCATTTTTGTTTTAAACATATTCAGTGTCTATCGCTGCACTAACTCACAGGATGTGTGTTATTATCTGATTGTGACTGCGAAACAATGCTAGGCTGAGCATCAGAGAGGAAGAAGCAGCAAAGGAATAAAAGTGTTGTCCCTGTTGTGCATTTGACATTGATTTTTGCAACTAAATTCCAATTAACTACACATGAAGGCAGCCATATTTTTACTTTAATTTGTGTAAAGTTACTTCATTACTTCATTGTTAAGTTAGTTGGGTCTCATCATTAAACAAGGGAATCAAATAAACAGTGGATAGTTGTTGTTTTTTTTCTTAAGATTATTTTTAAGTTTCCAATGAACTTTTTTTTTTAAGTAGGAAGACAGGAAATTGAATTAAAGAAGGAGGAAGACATGCAGCAAAGGTCACAGCATGGGACTCAAACCTGTGACGGCTGCATCACGGACCAAAGCCTTTGAACATGGGTCCAGTCACATTTGGGTGCAGTTCCCTGGATGAAGCCAATACCCGGTTTAATCATGTTGGTTGTGCTGCGTCTTTTACCTGAGAGTCTGTTGCAAGTGTTGCACAGGTTTTCTTTTAATAAAGTTGCATCACTCTTTCTTCTGTTGCTGCTCACACACTCTGTTTGATATACACTTAAGGACTGGGTATTTAAGCTAAAGCTTGAAAATGTGAACGAGTTGGGGGAATTACTAGTCTTTGTTCCAATCAATTCTGAAAGCTGGATGCTGAGTCTCCCTTCCAGCTGCAAATCTTTTTTAGCTGCTAAAATTATTATTTTTTTCTCCCAGTCTTGCCTGTATTTGCATGCCTCCTTCTTCACATCAACTCTGACTCTCTAACTAATCCTTCCACTGTGATGTTTCACTGTGTCTACGGTGTGGACAGGGCAGACATTGTTACATAGATTTCACACCACAAAGTCCACTCAAATTGCAAAAACAAAGAAAAAAGAATAAATCAAGACTTGACTTTGACTTGTTGTCTCAGACTTTTGCTCTATGTAATAAAGAATGAAAGCAAGGTGGTATTTAGGCTCAAGACTGCTGCTCATGTGCAAACTGAAATATGCTTGATAATTAGAAACAGTGTTTACAGACTGTTGGCTAATAACCAGATGTAGCTTCTTTACGTTGAAGACATAGAAGTGTTTTCAACTGAACCCCATATCAAATGACTTCAGGCGGTGTTAGAACTAGTTAATGATTAATTAATCTCAAATTGATTGATCTTCTTAATCATCACTTAATTGGTGAACAGAAACTTTCTTAAAGCCCTCTCTTATCAACATGATTTTTCCATAACATAAAGGGTGAAGTACATATATAATTGTTGACAGTGTGTTTAATTAAAAAGAAAATACTACATTATTATTTTTTATTGTTCCAGCTGTACTTAATACTGAGTAAATAAACTAAAATCTGTTATTTTTTTAATATAATAATATGAAACAAAAAAGAAACCTATTAGGTTATATAAAAAAGAAGTTAAAATATGTGAAACCTAGTTTTTAACAAACAGAAATATAAAAAGAAAACTCAACACTCATTAAAAGACAGGGCGCGTCACCTTGACCTGCTGTCAGGCTATTTTCCACGTTGTTTCAATGATGTAGCTCTTTTTTTTAGTGTTATTCACTTTGTGTTGTTGCCTCTCTTTTAAACAAGATCTTGGTTGCTGTCAGAGGAATGTTGACACTGGACTCCATGAAGAGCGCTAATACACAGAAACCTTCCCCTTTACCTTATTGCATGTCTTTTTCTATCATTTTTTGCATAATGCCTTCCTCTTTTCCCTCATCACATCCTCACCTTCTGAGCACAGAAGAGACTTTATGCTGCTCCACCATGCAGCGTGGCTAAAGAGACGCTATTTAGTTGATAACTTGAGGAGTTTATTGAGTTGATTCAATTCGGTTTATTTATATAGCACCAATTCACAACGCATGTCATCGCAAGGCTCTTTACAAAGTTAATCTGATGGAACAAATTTTAATCTAATAAACCATTAATAAACAATTTATCATAGGTTGATTGTTTAGCTGTGTCACTGCAAAGAAGCACTTGCTAATGTGTTAATTATGAAATTATTATTATACCTCTGTATACTGCGCCTTGCTGACTTTGCTGTCAATGATGGCACACCTTGGTACATATTTGCTATCTAGACTTAACAACATGGTTCCCCTAATAGATAAAAGCACAACCCTCTGACTGAGAGTGAGAAGAAGATAATCTTCAAGTCATATTTGCCAGTATTAAGTAAATAAACGGAATGTATGAGCAAATGAATCATTGGATTTCGAGATCAATCAATACACTGCTTTTGTGTGCTGATTCTTTAAGCTCTGATTGCTTTTTCTTTCTCCATTTACATAATAGAAAGATATAATGATTACAAATGTGACACAAGTTTCACCTTAAAAAAAAACAAACATTTATTAACAAATCAAAGAAGACATTAACAATGGATAGAAAGTGACGGGAGTGGTGATGCATTCGCTTCACATGCGCTGATGAATCTGCAAACCAGGATATATAAGCCAATAGTGATACAGCAATAAAATGCTAATATTGGCTCAAAATATCAATCGGCTGTATGTCAAACTGTATAGTTCTTTTAATAAGGTGTTATTATATATTTAATATTGCTCAGTAATTAGAGTATTTTCCCAATATTTTATAACAATGCCCCTTCGCATTTTGAGACTGCTTTAAAGAAAATCTATCTATAAAAAGAAAAGATACTCACTTTTCTGTGGTATTTGTAGAGAGTCTAAAAGTGGTGCATTATGTATAAAGGAAAAGAAAAACAAAAGAAAGAAGTGAGGCAGAGATCTGTGTGAATTCCCTGCATGTCATCTGAAAGGTCATAAAGTCTGAATATTATACTGTTTGTTACAGTGTCATGGCTGTGCACTAAAATACTCCAGAGGACAAAAAAAGTCACATAAAGGGAGGCTTGCCCGAGTGAAAGTCTGAATAATTTCCCAGGTAATCTGTGTCTTAGGATGCACAGTTACTTTGTTTTTCTCCCAGAGCCCTGGAGCTGTTCGTAAAGCTAGGATGGATTCAAATTGCTCCTCATGAAATCATTACTGAGTCAGGCAGCCGCAACTGACCTATGTTTCCCTGGTTCCCAGGCTGATTATGTGCCCAGGCTGACATGAGCCACATTTATCACAGAAAACTACATTTCTTTTCAAGCAGTAGATACTGTGTGTAGCCCAGGCTTTCCCCCTTTGAACCTGCACTTGTTGGAAGACACCATATGGACTCTGCATTGTGTTCTTTTTATGTGAAGGTAGGATGCTGCTTACCTTACAGGCAGTAAACACACTGTAAGGAATACAGGAGTTCCCACCCAAAAATCCCCTGCAGTACGGTGTCCCCAGCTGGACAAACATGTACAAATTGTGCTAGTGCCAGTAATTATAGAAAACAGCGCCCGCTTTTTGAACATTTACGTATATACTGCTTTACAGATATAACAGTAATACGGCAGCACAATAACGAATGTTAGTGTACTCTCCAAATAAAATGTTGTATCTATAATATTTGGAGTCACTTTGTCTTCATGGTGATATTAGCCTGTCAGTCAAAAGGCTGCTGTGGATGCAGCCCAGCCTGGTATTGTTAAAACCTGCCTATACACTGTGAGCTGGGAATAGTCTCCTTGAAATTTATGCAAATCAGTTTGGGCTAAAAATAATCAGTGGAAATGGTTTGACTGGATCACACTTCATCTAAATCCCACTGCCTGCTGGGAGGAGGGGGGTGTGAAACCTGAGAGAATATGTGCACAGTAAATAAAGTCAAGCTGCGTCATGGCAGATTTGAGAGAAACATTTTTCTTTCATGACAGCATGTGCATGTATGTGTATATAAAATATACAAAAACATAACAAAAGACTGTGCAGCACTGTTGGACTCATGTACAGTTCTGCAGTGTTGTTTAGGTTATCTTATCTATTTATCTTTTTCCAATTGAAGCTCAAATCCACAATATTTCCTTAAACAGTTTTTTTTCTTTTCTTCTTGTTTTTCTAATTGTTTTTCTCCATGATCTCTTAACACCTCCAATGTTAAAATAATGCATTTAGTTCGTATGACTCATCATTAAAAAGACTTCTGACTATATTATAAATGTTTGTTATAAAAAATATAATCACAATTTTGTTTTTCATTCACACAAATGTTAAATGTATGACAAGCTAAGAATTTCATCCACCTGTGTAAATCCTGCTAATTTTTGCATTTACTGTTAAATTGTTGGATGTTCGGTCCGTACCTATTGGATGCCCTGAACCTCTGTAGATACAGGCTATACTAAACCCCTCCCTGAAAACAAGACGATTAATAAAATGATGTACAATCAGTAGCTGCAATTAATAAATTGATTTCATATAGTCTATACATTATGTTTTTTATTCATAATGATATAAGAAAGTAAAATAAATGATGGACATGAATAAATGAGGTAGATGTTTAAATGTTCAAATGCTTGTTATTCAGTTGCTGCAGCAGAGCAATAACCGGATCTCATGAGGTTCAGAGCTTTATCATAAAAATTGCAAAATATCGTCTTAGTTACAGTATCTGTATAAATCGTATTGTGACACGTTTTGTGATGCTTATCTTGTCACCAAATTCTTGCCAATTCATACCCGTAATAAATTCAGTTCTGAGTAAGGCTGCGTGAATTTGGCAAGAGTCAAACTTCTGTTTTTGTTTGGGTTTTTTTATTTCCCCCTGTAAGCATGTAAATCTTTGGCTCCAGAGTGTTATTGTGTTCATGGCTTCAAATCCTTTTTAGTTAAAAGTCAGTTGTTGCAGGATGCTACTGCTGTTTGGAACAATGTCTATCTCTTGTTCACATGAACAAACTGCTTGCTAACTGTGACTCTCTTCCCACATTTAAACTATAGTTGGTGATCCTGTTCAGAAATACTTTGTTATTCTGGGTGAAATGGTCCTTCCATATTGAGAGTAGTCTAAACCTTATGTATTCAGAAATAGGAAGGAAAAAATCACACAGTAAGAGCCCCTAGCCTCTAAAAACTCTGACAAATCCCTGCCATTTGATCTGAGTGGGGGAAAAATAATTAAATACCTTCCTCTTTGTCCCTCCTCCTCCTCATGCTCCTCAGGTTTGGCCATTGCTGGAATTATTCACACCCCTTCGCAAAACTTGTGAGGTTAGCATTGCTAAGCCTAGCATACTACCTTGAAAGCTACAATAATAATATAGTTGACTTACAGATGAATGAGACATGAGGAAGTTGGGCTAAAGTCCAAAGTGTTTTGACAGAAATGGCTGAGTCGGCTCCCTTCTGCTTTGCTGAGTTCTGCTGTGAGATGCGCGTTCCAGTTTGCAGGGAAGGACTTAGCTTTGAACCATGGAGGGAGGAGAAGTGCCACTTTCAAATCTTGCTAGCTCTCCAACATTACCAACCAAAGCTTTGAGCTCATTACTGCCACCTAAAGACTTGCAGTCAGAAACTAAATGAACTCAAATCTGTTTACCAGTTCGTCCACTTTTCCTGTATTAATATTGATCAAAAATAAGCAGCTAAGAACATCTGGATGATTAAACCCAGACCACTGTTTTGTGGAAAATGTGTACTCCCAGGCTGTCACAGTGCATTTATTGCTCAGTATTTCTGCATATGAACAAAGCAGTTTAAAATATGAGGACAGAGCGACTGTAGAACATATTCATAAAGTTAAACAGTTTTTAAAATCTTTATATGTCTTTAAAAACCTGCTATTTTTTGTAAGATTGATTTCGAACGGAAACAAAATAGTTTTTTCTGCTCTGCTGTTTGCAGTAATGAGTCACATTCACCACCTTTCTACAAACTGCAGCTAAAGCTTTTGTCACAACCAGACTTTTTAAATTAATGCCTAGATGCCTGTATGGGTGCAGATAAGAAAAGTAAGCTAGGATGCATTTATGTCCAACGGTGATGAAAAGAGCAGAATTTGGTTCTCTGTGTAAACTCTGTGGGGTTGTTAGAACTCGCAACTCTGCAGTTATATGTAAACATTATTGCATTTAGGAATGTGGACTTGAACAGCAAGAGAGGTGGGCCTCTTCATACAATTTGAAAACACGTTGGACGTTAAAAACAAATAAAGCAACATGAAAAAATGTAGAATACTGAATACAAGCTCCCTGAGAATTTGTTCTAATGCACAAAAATGAAGTACGAAATATAGAAAATAGCCAAAAAAATGCAATAAATAAGGGCAATAGTTGGGGGGGTACTCTCCCACACTTTGAAAACCTCCGCTCTACGGGATGCATATTCATTAAGTCCTCTGTAGCTGCCTCATTACAATTCATGATCCCACCTGTGTTGGTAGAAAAAGACAAATGAATGTAAATTTGTTCTTGCAGTCTGGAAAATTAGCAAAAAATATGTTGCTGTTGCTTTAGAGTTAAGCTACAGCTGTTATAAAAATCAAATATTCTTTCAATTACTCTGAGGATTAATCTGAGTAGTAGTTGGAGTAAAAATGGCCTATTCTGCAGGTTTTCATTTAACTATTTAAGCTTTTTAATAGTATATAAGCAGGTAATTTCATTTAGTAACCTATGAGTAATAAATACACAAAAAAGGGAGTAAATAAAAAAAACTTTTTAAAAAAGTAACATTTTTCATTGCAACAACACAACATTTCTGATTTCCATCATTACCTATTTCTTATTCTAAAGATTACTAAATATTTGGATTGTTACTAAAAAACAAAGATGATGAAGCCTTTATCAGTGTTATTTGATGTTTGGCTTAATTTCTTATTCACTGGAACAAAATACTTTATTTCAAAAGTAACCTTAACTTGTATGTAATTTCTTTGAAAAAAAGCCCTAAAGCCTTCTGAACATTATCTAACATGACTTATAGTGCTTGTTCCTCCTGCATCAATTCTTATTTTTATGTTTTTGAGTTGTTCTGTTATAAAGTTTCAACAAAAAAACACCATGTAGCAAAGATTGCATCTGCATAAAAAAAAGACATCAACATGTTTAAAGTCAAGCATTTTCTGGTTTATTTAACACGATACGGGTTTTTAAAAGATTTTATAATACCAGAAAAACATAATGTGATCCAGTTAATGAGACGCCGTTAGGTGTCAAGTTACAGCTTTGTTCTTTCTGATTCACTGATTAACAAAAACAACATAAACAAATCCACTAAATGTAACGGGAACCAAACACTCCTCTAACTGCTCTGTAGGAAGGAAGGTTCTGGGATGTAGTCACATGTTTAGGGTGGATTCTGCTGTTTAAATTACTTTTATTTCGCGTTTAACCAACTCTGCATTTTTACTTGCAAAATCTTTAAAATGCAGCTTAAATTACATTTTAAATGTAAAATGTGGACATTTTTAACAGCTTTTTTAGTAGGTTGTTCCCGTGTTTGTCTGTTAATCTAGTTAATACCTGATTCCTAAATTGTCTGAAGATTATTTTAAGGGAAGCGTTCAGGGCGACATCTGAAACGGATGTCTGACCCTCATCAGCTCAAGAAATCATGGCAAGGTGGGGCCTGGGGTTCGTCGCTGAGCGCTGGTGGTGGGGTTCCTCCTTCCAGGACCTAGCAGAGCCTATCCCTAATGAGTAATGGAAGCCATCCACCAGTGGGTCAAGACCCATGAAGAAGCCGTTTAGAAAGGGTTGAGCGTTGGTCATAGGAGGAAGGCTTAAACTCGACCTGGAAAACTTTAAACTTGTGATAGAATAAAACACTTTAGAATAGCAGGACTCCTCTTTAGTCTGAAGCAAAGTGAAAACTGAACTCATCCAGCTGAGGGATAATAATACAATATATAACTAAACAGTTTCATCATGTTATCACCAAATATGACCAACTTAATGGAGATGCTGCTTCCATTAACGCCATGCATTGAAAGCAACTTCCTCTGTCTGCAGCAGGTCCACCTCTGAGATTATATAAGAGGTGTTTTTACCCCGACCCATGAGAAAAGGATGAGAACCACTTTATGTCTCCAGTTTTGCACCCGTTTACATTCTGCTTCCTCATAACACACTTAACCCTCATTGAGTTGCTGGCTGCCAGTAGATCTGCCTCATTATCTCCTACAAAGACACAGGCGTCGATGCTTCATCAAGGTAATACACCAGAGACAAGCAGTGAACAAAAGGCTGGACAGGTACTATTAGACAGCGCGGCGTCAGCCTCCAGCCTCAGGTTCGTCACCAGGCTGTCTGACAGCGTGGTGTGATTAAAAAGCCCACCCGGACCTCTGGGGATATTATCTTGGGGACGGCTCTGCAACGTCCAGCCACAGACTCTCTTTCTCTCCATTTATCTCTCAGCTGCTGAACAGGAAGGAGACGGCGCAATCCAGCTCCAGCTGACAAGACTCCGAGACCGCTGTTGCTAGGCAACTGAATGCTAAATTTTGAAACCCAGACAATTCTGCCTCTCATGCATTAAAAGTGCAGAGAGAAGAACCAAAAATAAAGCAGCGGTTTGTGGGGGTCAAGAATCTAAAGGATGTAAATGAACTGAATAGTTTGCAGTGTGTGTTGTTGCTGTTTATTTTGGCGAGCGACTGTCGGCTGGGAATAATATTTTTCCACTGCCATGTTTTAGGGGAATTTTGGGGGAAAGTGTCGAGAAACTGGCAGACAACAGACTTCCCTCAAACCGTCTTTAGGAAGCTTCCTTCATCAGGACAGTTTGGACGGTATTAACACTTATGAACATTTCTTTTCTCCTATAGGGATTGGATCTTAGATTCTGAAGGTGACTTTTTCTTGAACTGATTATGTTTTTGGCAGTTTTTTCTGCGTCTGATGATACAGACCTACCTTCTCATCTTATTCTCTTCTGTCACGGCTGAGAACACGATGTTCAGAGCTTTCTATTGAAGCCCTGCTGTCGGCTCATCAGCCTTGTTTTCGGTTCACCTCAAAGCAAAAGGAATCAAAGAGCAAACGCATAATTGAATTTACAATATACACCTGGGTGAAATATATGTTCTTAAAATGCTCATGAAAAATGCAGCCGATTGCGTGTTTGTGGAGACAAGCGGCCCCAGTTTGGTTGAAGCGGGATTTGCCTCCACTTGATGCGACATCAGTACCTTAGCTTGACTCCAACATACCCTGCAGACTCTCAGATAGATAGCTTTATCCCGCACCCCCCACTGCCTGTCATTCAGCTCTGCTCCTCACAAAGCAGCGAGTTTCTAAGGAGTTTGATTTGAGATATGATTGGAGCTCTAATGTACTGCAGAGGACTGCACTACATGCAAACTATATGACCCGATTGTCTCTTAAAGTCATCATATTATGGCCCTTTTTCTCCCATCGACTCAGTTTCCTGGTTTTGTTTTGGAAATTGCAAATAACTACATTAACAAAGTATACTGGCCATCCAAGAGAACCGCTTGTGTGACAGTTCATAAGGAAACAGCATGTTGGTGAACATCTAAAGCACACAGAGTATCAGCAGTTAAACTATGAATGCTCCAACTTTTCTCCAGAAACATGTTGTATTTTCCCTATTAGCTCATTAAACCAAAGATTCAATTGAGACTTTGTATTTAATTTAATTGTAAATTAAATTAATCGTAAATTAATTTATGAATTTGGGCCTTTAGCCTTCAGCTCTTGAAGTGAATGTGGTTCCTCATACATTCTGCATCACATTCTTATAACTTTGGCCAAAACATTATTCAATATACAACAGAGCAAAGTATTTAATATCAAGTAGGATGTTTAATTTAATATTTTCAGAAATTTTTAACCAATAAAATGATACTTTTGTTGTAAGTTAGATCACAAACTGGATGCCTTTACCCTAAATATGAGGTCATCGAATGAAAACATGTTTTTATATATATTTGTTTTTTTAAAACACAAAAACAGAAATTATAATCTTGTAATCAACTTTTTTTTAGCTGAACCGAGGTTAGAAATGCTGTCTAAATATGTTCTGATCTCTAACTCTGGTTACACCAGAGCACCAGTCCTGCCCTGATAAACATTCCTATTTTACTTTCAGTCCTTCTACCCGTTGCCACAAACTGTATGTATGATAATGCACTTTTCCCTCGGGGATGTGTGAACGCACCCCCGCACATTAAGGTACAGTTCACACATAGAGACATTGACAGGGTGAGAACCATTCTCACTTTTTAATTTAAGTGTCTTTATTCTGCCCTTTAATCGCGTGGTGATGGTTATTTCCTAATGTCACTATGAAAACAATCTCTTCATGCTTTGGGGAAAAAATGCACTGACATGAGCGGAGCCATTATAACAGGGTGAGAAACACAGAACATGTAAACACATCAGAGGCCAGCAGTGGCAGAATTAATGATGTATATCAGAGCGAATCTGGTCACCTTTCCTTATGTTTTTGTTTATAAAATAAGTACCGTGCCCTGATTTGTGTTCAGAAGAGCGTCTGATGTAGAATACACAATACAGAAATCTAAGCTGCTAAGTTTTGACAGATGTTAGTTTGATTTGTCCTCCATTCCTTTAAGATCTTTTACTTGTGTTACAAGGTAAACCGTTTAGCTCTGTTGTAGCTGTAGGTTTTTATATAATTCAGAGTTTCATCTGTCTTTTGCTAGATCTCAGGCTGATTATTATTTACAATGCTTTAAGTTCTGGGTGTACACGGCCTTTTGGTTTGAGACTAGGTTTAAAACACCAAACAAAGCAGCAAAACTGATTTTATTTTTTAGGATTTTAAACAGGATGATCTTCAAGAATGTAATTTTAGTATAGAATACATCAATACCTGTTTAACTCTTCAGTCGTTGTATATTTTTTGAAATGGAGCTGTTCTGATTTTGTCCAGATGTACAGTATTTGGGGGCCCTACGTCACTCTAGAACTGAATTTCAATGTTGTTTGTGGGACCTACAGACCTGAGGCTCTCTAATATTCAGGCAGGTTCAAGGTTTAAAATTGTGTCCAGAAGTATGGGTGAAAAGAACTTGACCTGCTGATTTCAATTCATCCAAAACAGATTTATTTTTAAGCTCAGATGTTAAAAAGTCACAATAAAACTTTAATTTTCCAATCATATTTAGTTGAATGCCACTAAAGCAGTGAACTCTGACTTATTCTGACATGTGACGTAGTGCTCTCAAATATGAATAAAACGCTTACAGCAGGAGACAGGGGAGGGAGGTGAGATCAGGAAGACCCAGCGTATTATAGTTATTAGAGATTTCATATTATAGTTCTGTTGTTACCAAGAGATGCACCGATCCAGTTTTATCCAGTCTGATACCAACGCTGAGCAAATCGGCCGATATCCGATACCGATCTGACTCAACTGTTGAATGGATGAACCGTTTATTTTGCTACCTAAGTGAAAGCTGTAGCCAGTGATGCGCAGCAGCGTCGTTACAAGTATCATCAGTACTAACTGATCATACGTCTCTGTTTTCTACATCAAATAGCTTTTCAGTAGTTAAGCTACTTTCAGGACCAAGTACCGGAGTAGTGTCCACAAAAGCTTCAAGTTACATTTTCCCAGGCATTTCTAGACCTTAAATGCATCTCTCCTTCTAGTCTCCCGATGCAGATGCAGCAGGAGCATCTTTTTTCCTTTTTACTATGCATTTCTATCATCCTGGTTTCCACCCTAGATTGATAATTATCTAATGCAGCCAGTTGGAACCAGATCAAGTGAACACTATAGAGGGGGGGCGGAGGCAGGAGCTTAGTACTTCTAAGACGTCCAGAATCAAATTTAAGGACAAACATGCAGCTACTTTCAGGTATTTGCTTAAGTTCACACAATCAGCTAAGCTAGACATCACAACCCTGATGTCTATAGCAATGCTAACGAGATCCGCTTACTTTTCTCAAACTTCTTAATATCTCTGCGTTGCCATTTCTCTTTGAAATATTGCCCATTGTCGCCAGTGGAGTTGTTAAAACTCCTCTATCTCTAAGGCTCAGGCTAAAACCAAGCTTTGGTAGGAGGGTACTGTTGCTCGGCCCGTTTAACTCATCAGCCAATTTTTCAGTGCCGCTAAATAGAGGCGGGCGACACCTGGAGTTTTAGTTTCCATAACAAGTTGATACATAATCTGTATCTTCAATATTGATACCGACAGATTTTTATATTTAAGCTTCATGTATCAAGAAACTGTTGACTGGTGTTTTTGTGACTTTTACTTTATTATTGCAAAATAAACAATGTAACATTAACAAAACAAAGTTTAAAAGCAATTTAAAGCAAAATCCTAAGGAAATAAAACACTACAAAAAAATAATTGATTGCTTAGCTGGTGCTGCTCAGACATGTTATGGTGCAAGACAGTGATGAGAGGGGAGGGGGAGCAGCATGGTGCTGTGACACAGACAGGGAGACTTTGGTTAACCTGCTGCAGAGAAAAAAGGATCTGCCTTTTCACAAGAATACTGTTAAATACCAAATACCATTGTTTATATTGTTTGTATTTTATTAATCCTAGGATCAATCCGTCCTTCTCTACCACCAGAAACCTCTTAATAATCATCATCATCAGCTCTAGTATTAACTATGCTGGACTTGATTCATGATATACTTTTTCTTTAGTGCTGTTTTCTTTCATGTTTGCTGCTGGAAATTGGGGCATTTTTTTTTTTTTTTTGTGTGGCTTAGTTTATTTTTGCATCACCTAATCCAAGTCTTACTGAGCTGCTTCAGAGCTGTTTTAGAAGCAGTTTGAGGTTTCAGTTAGTCCCACCTGTCCCCAGCTGCTGCCTTCTAGGAAGTCCAGTCAGAAAAAGAGCAAACCAGGATTTATTACAGATGGCTTCCAGCAAGTGTGATCTAGAACAAGTTGTTCTATCGGCTGTCTATACTTCAGCTTTTGTGGGAATGGGAATGTGGCGTGTGAGTCGCTGTTAAATCTGGGACAGGATGAGATCAGAGGTGGACGACGTGTGCGCAGAAAGCGTTTGGAGGCAGAGAGACACGGGGGTGGTGGATGCAAATGTTGCCTTGTTTGGGGTAAATATGTGACTCTGTGGAGCTGATCTAGTTTGATTTGAGGAGATGCAGATGTGCTGTCAGCTCCGGCCCTGATGTTTCCAGAAGAGTTTTTGCAAAGCTCACTTTTTGCTCTGCAATCTTCTGTCTTTGTGCTCCTTCTGCCTCGCTCGCCCTCTCTCAGACATCTCCCAAGGATTTGTGAGGGAAAATAAATATTTTTAGATATTTCAGTCCAGAGCTGCTGTCACTTCTTCTATTTTTTCATTTTTCATAAAACTCTACTATGGGAAAAATATATTCACCTCCCCCTTTCTCATTATTAATGCAGTCGGCTAGCCTTTGGCTTTGTACCGGCACCCATCACAAAAAAAGCTGCCCCCTGGGAGAGGGCCACCATAGCAACTACCTTCACCACAGCAACCAAAGTGTCCATCCAAGCTACTTGTAGCAGTCCTGTGATATTTCCCCACCGTAAAACTGGAGGGTTTGTGTCTGACAGAGAGACGGGAGAAAGAAGGATAAAAAAAACCAAATCTATGGAGGGGAAGCGCAGATGTTAAACAGCTGATCAGCTCAACAGGCCTCTTCAGAAGACCCTCACAGTGCATCTCATCATTTAGGCTCAGTTTGTGGATTAAGATGCCCTGAAATGTTTCTTACAGATGAAGCATTAGACGAGCACTGTCATGCAACAGCAGCAGATCCAAGGATCGTTTTTTTCTTCCATCATTGAGGAGCAGGAAGCAAGAACCCATTTCAACCCTAAAGTATTAAAAGGGATCCATAAGACGCACTTATTTGTTTGTTCTGAACATGTCCAAATTAAAGTCCTCTCCTCGGGACCATATGGCCTCCCTACTCTCATTCTGCGCTGCTGCAGTGTCAAAGAGCAGATCTCATATCCCAGATCACAAGGGACCCGGTCCTAATCCATGTAGCTTTCGTGCATCTCCACAGCTACAGCACGCTTATTGTGAGCATGTCGGCTCATTGTTGTCTCACACAGCAAAGGAGCTATTAATAGCCTCACGCTGCGCTGTAGTTTAAATTCATCCAGCACCGCGCTGAGATGTGAACTGGAGCTGCACCACACTCTCGAGGCTGCCTTTGGCAATAGCAAGGGAACAGCCGAGCTTTCATTCCTTGTTTTAGGTTTCAGGATTCCAGTGAAGAATCTGCTGTCGGATAAGATCAGAATAAAAACATTTATCTTTTGTTCTTGATGTAAAACTTTATCAGGCGATGTAACCAAATGCCAATGTCACATAAATAAATATATAATGTTAATCTCCCTGCAGCCATCCATGAGTTTCCAGAGGACATCTTTACCAGGGAGCAGAGGAAGAATGGGGCTGTGCTTCTCCACGCTCTCTGCGTGAGTGTTTGTCATTAAAAAATGCTCACAGAATTATTCAAAGCACTCTGCCTTTTTCATGTTTTGTCTAATTTTAACCACAAAATCTTTATGTATTTCATTGGGATTTTGTCTGAATATAAACAGAAATCACATGGTATGTCATCATAAAGGGGATGATGTTTTTTTTTAACAAATTAAAATCTGAATAAAATGTTGAGCTCATCACTTGAGATCAGACTTCAGGAGTCATTATGGCTGTAACTATTTTTGGTGTTAGAGATTTAATACTACAGAATTTCAGTTAGATTCAGTTCTAGACTTTGACTAGACCATTTTAGCACAGAATACTCTCACATCTTAACCATTTGTTGAGACTGGCTGTGTGTTAAGGGGAAGGCGGATTTTTTTCTGCTTTTTTTTGTTTATGAAGATTTTATCTTTAGAAAAACGGTATTTTTTTCATCAGTTCACTCGTTGGTCTTCCATCGCTCAGAGTGAAAGCAGCTCATCACTTTTTGTTCTTAGATGTCTCCTCATAACTGATGAACTGATTTTTGTTTGATACTGCTACCTGTAAATATTTAGTGTGTTACAATTTATTAAACTTGATTATCTTGCAAGCATTTTGTTGCACTTTAAGCTATAAATGTCATTTTCATTATGAAACAAAAGTGAGGGAGACTCTTTAATAATCTGATTTTGTTAGAGAAACTCTGAGGTTAGATTTTTCTTTCTCATATCGCTCAGCCCTAGTTTTGGGTGATTGCTCTCCTGGACGGTGAACCTCCCCGTTTTTTTTTTTTTAGTTTTTTCCATCTATCTTTTCCAGGCGATCTACATGTTCTATGCTTTGGCCATCGTCTGTGATGATTATTTCGTCCCTTCTCTGGAAAAAATATCTGAGGTGAAGAAACCCAGCCTTCCTCCAGGTTTCATTTTCTTATTTTCTCACCGGTCGTTTTGACGACCTTTGCTCTGTTCCACACTCCATTTTTTTATTTCACCTTCCAGAACCTGCATCTCAGTGAGGATGTGGCAGGAGCAACATTTATGGCTGCCGGAAGCTCCGCCCCCGAGCTTTTCACCTCTCTCATTGGTTGGTAGCTTTATGAATCTAGAACAAGAAGCAGAACCGCTGGTTCTGTGACATTAGAATGTCTTCAAAAGATAAAAAATCATTTTATTAACATCAAAATGTTTCAGCAGAGAAAAGTGTTTAAAAAATAATTTAGACAAAATATCCTAAGATGCTCATTATTTAAAGTTGTAGCTTCAGCAGACTCAAAATGCGATTTATAATTCAGCCTATTAATTAATTTAATTATTTGTAAAGTTGAGGATTTTTTTTTATTTATGGCAAAGTTTTCTGACAAGACACGCTTTAGAAGGTTGTTTAGTCAAACTAACGCTTCTCATCTTTAGGTGTTTTCATCACCAAAGGCGACCTTGGGGTCGGCACAATCGTGGGCTCAGCTGTTTTCAACATCCTGGTCATTATCGGGTTGAGTGGGATCTTTGCAGGCCAGGTGGTGCATTTGTTTCACACCTTTTGCTTTTTTTATTTTGCTTGTTTTGTTGGGTCCAGTTGAAACTGTGACTCCAGGACTGAATTTGTTTGTTTTTCAATCATATCATAAAAAGGTGAAATGTTTTGGTTCACTGATGTCAGGAAGAGAAACCTTATAGTTTCATTTGATATAAACTAAAACATTTTAATCTTTGTTTTTAGCTTTGATGGTTAATATTGTCATTTAACAAATTTCCCAGCCTTATT
Organism: Jordanella pulchra; assembly: GCA_034780135.1. Lineage (NCBI taxonomy): Eukaryota > Metazoa > Chordata > Actinopteri > Cyprinodontiformes > Cyprinodontidae > Jordanella > Jordanella pulchra. The sequence continues at coordinate 5,223 of JAUZNJ010038005.1, read as the reverse complement.
AAGCTGCTACCTTAAAAACACCTCATGAAGTTTCTGTCAGGGACCAAGCAGTAAGGAGGAGGCCCGAGGACTAAGGGAGAAAAAAGAAGATTCCTTCTTGTTTTTTTCCAAAAAAAGAAATCTACAAACCTTGTCAAAAAAAAACAAACAAGAAGTAAAGTCAACAAAACAAACAACCAGGGCTTACAAACAAAAACTGACCACTATCCTACAACAAACAAGGAGGGGAGGAAAAAGGAAGACACTCAGACAAACAACCTTGAATAAACCTAAAATGACCAACCTAAGCCAGCACAGTATTATTTCAGCACAATATTAGTACAAAAAGGCTGAGTATACATTAAATTGTTTAAAATCTTCGTTAGCCCCTCCAGAGCCAAGCCCCCTGCTTCCAGCAGCCTGATGGATTATCTAAATAAACATACAAGCTGTTCTCCAAATGCATTCACACAGATTTTAGCAAATATTTAAACCAATATCGCAGAAAAATCTTAATGTTAATCAAACAGACTGCTGTAAAAGAATATCATGAAATTAATACCAACACTGTAACCTTCATTGTTTCCTTCACCTGGTCTCTCAGTTTGAGTCATTAAAGACTGCTGACTAGACAGATGTTACCAACACCCTCCATGAGTGGAGCCACAAAAGCTCATTGCTAAAAATCAGGGTTTTCACAGAGTGATGAATTCAGGTATGTTCATGGAAAATTCAGTGGAAGGAAAAAGTGCAGTAAGACAAGTTGATCGACACCACAGCCTTGAGAGGATTGTGAAAACTGAAGGGAGCTTCACATGAGTGAACGAAGGCTGGAGTCAGAGCATCAAGAGCCACTGTGCACAGATGAATCCTGGACAGGTGCTGCGGTCCTACCTGGGCTACAGAGAAGAAAAACCTGGATGCTTGGTGGGGCTGGCTAATTTATTACATTTATACAGTTAAACAACGTGCATTTTTCAAATCACAGAGGCACTAAATTTTAGTCACATGACATTTAACAAGAGTAAGACACAACATTTCTCACTCCGGTCCTTTAGGTGGCAGTAAAATGCTTAAAGTGGGTTTGCTGCCAGACTGAAAGGCAGTGAGATTTGCAGCTAGAATACAGGTCCATGCATGCAAGTAGAAGTAAGCACCTTTTCACACAAAGGTAACAGTGAAGCCTGCAACTATGGACTCTGGACAAGCAAGTGATCATATCTTTGAACATTTTCAAAGTTTTTGATTTCCACATTCTTCCAAAACATGTTGCTAATATATCATCAGATCGGTATCAGTGTGTTCAATATCACAGAGCACTGATCTAAAAATAAGTTTATTTCTTGTAGTTTTTCCCCTAATTTGAGTAAATAAATAAGGTGATCTGCCAATGAAATCAATGCTTCTGCCCTCTGACTACGGTAACAAAATATTATGCTGTTAGAAGAAGATAAATTAGTTGTTTATTCCTATTCTGAACATAATGACCTTATTCCATTGAAAAAATAGCTGCTCAAATCAAGAGATAATTCACTTGTTTAAAAAAAACGTACTTGCTTGGATTACAGCTGTTGCAGCTTGAAGTGCAGTTATATATATTCCAAGTTATTTTTTACTTTCATTTTAAATGCTGATGTTAGATTTAGCCAGACGCTCACAATGACTGGATACACATGATGTTGCCTCCAAATGCTAAAGGTCACAGAGTGGAGGAAACAGAAAGCAGAAGAAGGACAAAGATGAACATTTTCATATGTTTATATAAATAAATATATATATAGTTAACGCAGTATTTTCTATGATCCTCATTTTCTTCTGTTTCATTCTAATATTTCTCAGCTCTTTTATTCTGTTTAAACTGACTGGTTTTGACTTGTTCCTCCACAGGAAGTGGTTCTGACATGGTGGTCTCTCTTTAGAGACTCCTGTTACTACATCTTGTCTGTCCTGGCACTTATAATGGTGAGCCCTTCATTTTAGCTGCATATACTTTCTTTTTGAGCTTTAATCTCATCTGCTGCTCTCTGCTCTTTCTACAGGTTATCTACGATGAGAGAGTTGTCTGGTGAGTCACATATTTTTACTTTTTTTTTTTTTTTTTAGAACTTAGACTTTTATTATTTTTGCAGAGCAATAATACAACCATGCATCAAAGGTACACAATACAAATACCGACAATATGAAGTTTTCCATAAATAAACATCTTAGTCGGTTCATCGTCATACAACCCCAAAATAAGGAAACACTTTGGGAGGGATAGCTAGACGTCATATGCCAAGAGACAAACTTGTTGGTTTTATTTACAACAACATTGCTTCTGCTGGCCCCCAGCCCAGGCTACATATTTTTACTTTTGAGCTCTTTATCCTCTTTATATCCGTTATATTATCCCCACCCAGGATTTGTTTCATAATTTCAAACCTTAAATTTTGAAATAGTGAAATATTTCATTTTCAAATATTTGAGGGATTAAAATAAACATTAACTTACTACAAACAGAGGCAACAATAAAACAGGAAGATATGACATCAGAAGACTGTAGCTCTAACGGCAGAAACACGTTTTTTAGTTTGGGAACATTTACTGCATTTGAAGTTGTTTAACAATACAGACATAACTGCTCAAGCATTTCAGCTTCATGCAGGGGTGCACGATGTCCTCTATGATAGAGGACTTGGTAAATCCAGTAGGGCATTTTAGAAGTGATAGTATAGATCTGAATTATTAGTCATATTGGTGTTATTTTGAATAAACGTTACCACTAGATGTCAGTGACATGTTTTCAGGAAGATCCTTGGTATTTTTGAAACCAGCATCACTCAAATACCACCCAGAGTCAATAAGATAAAAATCATATAATCATTTTAAATGTTTCAATAAATATGTTAGTTGATGTTGGTGGTGCTTTTAAATCTCTAAGGTGTTGTGATGGATTGGAAAGATGTTCTTGAGGTTTTAGTTATATCTGCCTGACATGACGGACCGCCATGTGGATTTGGAGAATTCCTTAGTGAACTTACACAGAGAGGCCAGTTGGTGGCAGTAGTGTGCAGAGCATCACTCCAGGGTCCAATGAAGGAGCTTTTATAGATGTGTAGCATTAACAACATAATTGTTCTGTTTCTTGTTGCTCAGTGAAACTTATGGATTGAATTATTTTCCTTTGTTTTTTAAGTAAAGAATGTTTATTGTAAATGGAAATAAACAAAATGTAATCCAGAAATGAAACTGAATGACTTCATAATCAAGAAAAGATTAGTTACATTTACTTTAGTCACCTTTAAAAAAAAAAAAAGTACTTTATGAAGAAGTTTTTCTGCCGCATTTTTTTACCTGAGTACATATATGAGGTATCGCTACTCTTACTTGAGGAAAATGTCTGACTCTCCTTCCCATCATAAATAACTTCACATCAAATCAACAACAGGCTTGTTTTAACTGAAATGCACCAGTTAATGTCACTTTACTGTATCATGTTACAGGACGATCCTGACCTACATGCATAACATAATAATATAGATTTTACAGCAAAAAGATGTCTTGTTTATTTATGTAACTAGTTAGATTATAGGTCTGAAACAATTAATCTAATTAAACATGATTAACAATTACCCAGACCTCTGAAGTGGGAAAGTTTATTTTCACCTGGTTTAATGAAATGAATCAAGCAGAGCTGAGGAGCGGGACGTCTGGGAGTCTCTGCTGAGACTGCTGCCCCCGCGACCTGGTCCTGGATGAAGCAGAAGATGACAAGGGATCAAAAAAAATAACAGATGAATCGATTAGAAAAATAACTTAGTTGCAGTTAAATATTAATTTTTTAGCTCATTTATTAGCTAATTTATCGATAATTTTTTGGATTAATCGGTTAATTGTCGGATACCAAAACATTCCTTAAAGAAAATTAAACCAGTTCTTCCACTTGAGCAGTTCTGGTTAGAGCCTGTTTCATTTTTAAATGCGAAATATTTCTGTATTTTTTATGTATAATTGTTGCTCCGTCGGCTAAAAGCTTGCTTTGTGTTTTACACAGCAACCGTCTTGCTATATTCAAAAACCTTGTGTGAGGTGACAGATCTGAGACGATGTCTGAGCGAGAGCATAGAACTACAGAGCATAGAATGTGCTCTATCGACAATCCATATTGCAAAGTAAGTGTGGAGTGAATAACTGTGACGCTGTTCTCTGTGCAGGTGGGAGTCGCTGGTCCTCATGACCATGTATGGCCTCTACATCGTGATCATGAAGTGAGTTCACATTGACTGACATCAGTCGTCAGGCGTGGAGCTGAACCTTTGAACCTCGTTCGTCTGTTTGGTTGCAGGTTCAACTCCCAGATCTCGGTGTTTGTGATGTGCCGGTTGAGGAGCAGCAGACCGTGCTGCCGCTCATCGGATGGAAACCCAGAGAACAAGGCGGGAGACGACGCCTCAGCTTGCAACACCTCCATGGTTCTTCTCAGTAAAGGTCAGAAAACATCTGTGCTCAGCAGGACTGTCTGAGTGCTTCGTCTGTTCATGACGAGTAAAAACTCGCACAGGTCCAGGTCAGGAGTCTCAGCCCGTCATCATGGTGGACGAGCTGCTCATACTCAACCCCCACAAGCTGTCCTTCTCAGAAGCTGGTCTGCGTATCATGATCACCCCCCACTTCTCGCCGCGCACCAGGCTCTCCATGGCAGGACGGATGCTCATCAGCGAGGTAATCACCTCAACTTCTAGGTTGGGATTTTTTTATTGTGACGCATCAACATGAGAAGCTTTTTCTGTCTGCCGTCAGAGACAGAGGCTGATCAGGAGCTCCAAACACCAGCGAGACGGCGAGGCCGCCAGCGGGTCGAGGAAGGGGTCGCCCAGCAACAACCTGAAGAGGACGGGCTCCTGCAGTCTGGAGAACGGAGGCGGGCGTCCGGCGCTGGGAGACGCAGAATCAGGAGAGAAGCCGGGAGCAGAGGACTGCCGGCCGGAGGAGGAAGACGACGACGAAGACAGCATCTTTAATCCTGTGCGCGTGCCAGGTGAGGATCACAGGTCGCCGATGCTTTAAACGTTTTCTTTTTTGTCTGATTGAACGACCCGGATGTTTTCAGATAACATTCTGCTTTGGATTCTATGCTCTATCCAGAACTCCATAAGCTTCACCTGGTTTCACATCCGATTATTAATTGATTAACCCTTTACGGACGATGGGAGCGCCCGCGCTCCCAAATGCTTACATGTTTTTAAATGCCGGTAGAATTCGAAC
>JAUZNJ010038004.1:0-11242 GCA_034780135.1 Jordanella pulchra | reverse complement strand
CGTGGAACTCAGACTTTGGTGAAACAGTGTGTTAAAATGCTTATAGATACAATTAATTTCAAAAATATGTTATTTATCCCAACTGGAAATTAAATAAGACACATGGTTGTAATGAGAACTATTATCTTAAGATCACCTGGAATGAGTTGATGAACATAGAGCAGATTTGACCCTGTTGTAGCTGAGATCGGATCATCAAGGCTTCTTAAAGTCCAACCAAGACGAAAAGTTTCAGCGTTACAATATTAAGCACTTGTGTGTTCTTTATTCTGTGCAGCTACACTGGTTCTGATGGGAGAGAAACTTGTTTAGTGTAAAATGAAGTTTTTGCTGTATTTGTACACAAACTGATCGGCTAGCTTCAGCGAAGTGTTGTATCGCCAGAACAGGTAAAGGTGAGAAAGACGTCCTCAGAAATCATTCAGTCACTGGTTGCTGTTAAAAATGATACATATGATTATAATCACTGTATTATGTTGAAAGTGGTTAACTCCAGAGAAAACCATGCCGCCATTAATGATTTATATAAAGACTAAAACCACATTCTGCTAATGGATGGTGTGTCTAAATGAAAGGAGATGGACTAAAAACATTTTTCAGTGGTATCTGTATAGATTCGGTGGAGGTCCTAAGCTCTTCTGAGGACATTGTTATTTTGTCCCTCTGTGTCCTGCAGTGGGGGGAGCACTTTGCTGCCCTGTCCAGGCTCGCTGTCGGACAGACTCTGATGGTCAACCAGCTGCTGGACATGGAGTGGAAGTTTGGAGGTAAAGACCATGAAAATGATTTAGGATGAATATTCTTCTCTTTCTGCCTTTTGAGACGTGTTGAAACAATCAGGACATTATGAACAAGTAACCTACATGTGTCTTCTTACTGGTTGTGGTACGGACGTGTTACAGCACTGATGTTTTCATCTGTTTCTAGATTTAAAGAGTTGTTCATAACTGTAGATTTAGATTTGAAATGACTATCAGTTTTTTGAGGAAAAACTAAACTTTTTTGGCTTGCTTTTTATTTCAGAAATGTAATCTTGAAAATGATTTCTCATCTCCTTTAGTGCTACAACAATCAAAGCCTGGTTCAGTAATCTTTAGTGATGAGCTTAAAGTCTTTGAGTTTAGTAGACCTCTTTACCATCACCCTAATCTTCAGCTCTCTTCTAAAGTTTTGCATTAGATTATTGTCAGGACTCTGGCTGGGTTGTTTGACAACATTAGCATTACATCCAGTCATAAATACTACGTTAATCAGATTAAACTATATTTTCTGTTATTGTACTTTTTAAATAAAGGACATCAGTACCAGAAAAAGATATTTTATGATCCGTTTACATAAAACAAAATGTTAAAACAATAAAAAGCTTCCAAGAAGCCCTAGAAAAAGTCTTGGTTTTCAGTTTTTTTTCTAGCTTTGGAGAAAAAGTAAGAACAAAAAAAAAAAAATCTTTTTTAATTTTCCAAAAATGTCTTTTATGTTTTTTGACTGACTAATTTTTCAGGTTCTGTGTTTGAAGTCAGATCATTTATAAGTATTTGCATTCCTTTCATAGTAAAACTTTCCTATATTAGTACTATGCAGAGAGCTTGTAAAACTCAGACTGTATTCTTACCAAACAGTGACTGTTGGCACCAGTGAAATTCAAAAAGTGGGAAACGTCTTTCTACAGGTAGGAATTTTTCAAAATGATATAAAGACACGAAGCTCCTTAGTTTGTCTTAACATAAAAATTACTTTCTTGCAGTTGAAGCTGGTGGTGAGAAAGGGCAATTCCACTGAAAATGTTTTCATGGGTGAGTCACTAAAACATTTAGATTTTGCTCCCTGAGCTTTATGTCATTTAAAAACTGCTAGATTTCTGCATACCTGCCTGGGTTACCCTCCGGATGGCGGCCTCAGCTTCAACCCCAGTTGATGGAGAAGAATTGCAGGTTTATTGAACAGGTTTGAATACGGCTTAAAAAAAGAAAGAATACTGACAGATTTTATTCTGTTTTGCTAGGATTTTATGTGAAAGACAAACTAGCAGTTAGTTGAGGAGAAAGGAGAGCAAAGCGTGTTTGTTTAAAGTTCAATACTTTGCTGCAGTTCCTGTTGGAACCCCTGAGGGGGGCAGCTGTTTCCAGCTCATGGGCGTTTGTATTCTCCATGTTTGTATATGGTGACTGCAGCCACTGTTTCAGCCATTAGAATGACGACTAGAAAAGCACTCTGAGAGCGCAGGCCTACGCCAAGCAGCAGATTCTGTCCCATACTGTGACTTACACTTATGCATAAGACTCACACATGATCTGAATCATTACAAAATGTTAACGAGTTGTACCTTGGTACGAGGTGCAGCCCAGGCGAAAAACTTCCTTAAAATCCTTTCATAAGTTCGTAAGTAAGGCACAGCCTGCAGCGTCTGGTGTCTGTTCTGCTCGCAACTTTATTTGTTGTGCATCCTGCTTTGTTCTTTAATCATCAGATCAAGGCTTTGTATTTTTTTGTCTTCAGTAAAATGCTTCTGGACTTTTTGAGTCTGATGTCAATGTCAATGTCAAATTTATTTATATAGCACTTTAAAAACAGGCATAAAACTGCACCAAAGTGCTGTACAAGAATGAGAACAACACAAATGAATAAAGCAAAGTATCAAAACACTAGTTCAATTAAATGCCAAGGAATAAAAATGAGTTTTAAGAAGTGATTTAAAATGATCCAGGCTGTGATGCTGAAGCTGTCAATAGTCACTGCTGCCAACACCTGGTTTAGGGGGAACTGCTTGTTCAACTAAATAATGTTAAAGAATCTTTTAAAAAATCCTGTATTCAGATTTTGATCTTGATCACCACCAAAATATAATGGATTGTTCCTTTGCATGAGGCCCACCTCTGGTTAAAAAAAAAAGAATCATTAAACCCGTTCATAACTTTTCAAGCAATCCTGCTAACAGAAAAGCAAACGCAACCAAAAATATAACTTTCTTGGTGGTGTTTGGTGCATAAACAAAGTTGTAATGACAGGGTTTCACCACTTGTATGTCACACCAGTTTACAACACATGTCATCGAAATGCTTTTTACCGCAATGTTCCAATCAGATCATACACTTATGTGGGTTAAAAGTTTCATTCTAAAGAAACCCACCTGATTGCACGAGTCACTGACTTTGAATCATCCTCTTGGATGAGTACGTAGAGACAGCGGACATTCACTTGCATTTTGTCGTTGACTCTACAGCAATCCCTCATACCAAGCATGCATGCAGCAACAATGGAGAGGAAAATCACCCTTTTACCAGGAAGAAACATCCAGCAGAACAAGGCTCATTGTGAGCGCCCTTGTGCCGAGGCTGACTAGGGGTTTAAGGAGAGAAGATCAGGCATAGAAAGATTGATCGATAAATACTCTCTGTTTTGAAAAAAAAAAGGTTAGCAATAAACTGGCTCTTTTGTATAGCTCTGTCAAAGAAAGTTTTAAGCAGATGATCTCTAAGCAGGTTTTCATGGCAATAGAGATTAGAGAGGGCAGATTCAGCTATTCACAGTAAAAGCTGAGCCCATAACTATGTCTAAGAGAGAGAATTAGGATCAAGCACTGAAAAACAGCTCTATCCAAAAAGGCAGCTTCCCAGCTGATATTTCTTTCCACAATGGTGCCACAGCCAAACGGGCACAGACTAGATGAATCTACTATGTAGAGAAAAAGCAGAGAACATAAAGAAAGTTAGGGGTTAAACTAACAAATACTGCAGAATGGGAGAATAGAGATAGAATGAAGCAGAATGATGAAAAGTGGTCCCTATGTCCTCCAGCAGTCTAAGTCTATAGCAACAAAACTAGAGATAGCCATTTTGAAGCTTTAGTAGGAACTTTATTAACATTGCTCTGATCATTTTGGTATCTTCTCTTTTCTCCTGTAGAACTGACGCTGCCTCAATTTTACAACTTCCTGCATGAGATGGAGAGAGCAAAGGCCAGCATGGAGTGCTTTGCCTAAATGTGCGTGCGTGTGTGTGAATTTGAAAAACTGCCAAATATTTTTACTTGTGTAAATAAACATGATTTAAAAGGAAACAGTTGTTTTTGTCATATTGAAACAACCAGGAAGCTTTAGGGATCTCTGCCCAGCAGCCTGTGGTGTAATGAACAGAAGTAAGCGGTAAAAATTAGCTTTAGAATTTAGATGGGTTTCATCAGATAGTGTTTAACATATTAGTAAAACCTTTAAAAAGGTTACCAAATGTAAAAAAAAAAAAGAAAAGTTTCCCCTGTTTCAGAAGATGATGCCTAATTAAGTGAAAGTGCAGCATTCTCTGGCAGCACTGAGCTTCTCATCCTAACCAAACTCCTGCATAAAGGAGAGCTGGACTTATCACCGCAGGGTTCATGTCCAAGAGTTCAAATCTTTCTCATTCTTGTCTGAATTGGAAAAAACAGAACAACAATCTTAGTAGGTGAGTAAAACAAAGACGGACATTATGTTGTTCTACAGCTAAAATTTAAATAAAGGCTCAATTTTTCAGAAGACAAACATTTAGATTCATGCTTAAAGCAGGAGGTTCTGGCAGGCTGTGTGTGTGTGTGTGGGGGGGGGGGGGGGTTGTGCTGAAAAGCTTTGCACTGCCTCTTCTGTAGTTCCTCTTTGTGAATTTTACAGTTGGCTTTCCTGTCTCAAGCTGTGTGAACACTGCTGATTGCACAGGAGGGTCCTCCTGAGACAATGTCCCACACATGCACTCCAACCACAGACTTCCTCATTCTGCACGTACATACGTTTCTCTGACATACATATATGTCGCTCAGAGGAGCAGAGGGAAACTCCTACTGCTCCCCCCCGACCGGCCATTAAAGTTCTTATCTTAGTCGTCCATATGAGGCTAAAGGAAGAGCCTCAGCCGTCACTTATAGAAAGAATGAACCATCCATTCATCAGGGGCAGATCTTTTTTTTTTATAACTATGTTTAAGTTTCATTTAGTCAAGGCTGTTTATTATATTTGTCCTGTTGGAACCAGATGAACAAGCTAAAATACATTGAGTAGAAAAACAAAATCGAGATAAAAAACATTCCTGTCATTTAGACACCAAATTCCACTTAGAAGCATCATATTCAGGAACATCACAGTTATGAATAACAACCATAAGTACCTCATAAGAACATACAGTAGATGTTTACACAGGTGTTTTACTGTATGTCCCTGCAGCTGCCCACATATACTTAGATACCCATATCTCTGTAACTGCACATTTACTCAACCCAAATTACACTGAAACCATAAGAATGAAGTTCTGGTGAAAGTCAATAAACTTAGCACAAATGGAGTCAGTTAGTGACTGGGATCCAGATTCAATCATTTACAGAAGTTTTATTTGATTATTCCCACAGGGTCAAAATTATATACACAAAACGTTAAGGATGGATCATATAGCTGCATTAACATAAAAGCATTGGTCTGATATTTAAAGTTGGGCCAATATTAATAATGTATGTGCATTTGCATTCGGTTGTGGTTTGCGTTTTCTGAGGCAAGTATAGATGATGTTTATTCACCATAAGAACAATTGTTAATATTATCTGCCCAAATTTTCCAATCCTTGCATCCCAAATACCCACACACATATCCATATCGTTCAGTAGCCATGTCAAAACATCTCTTATTCCTTTTTAATCTGCAACACTAAGGCCTTCTGGTTGGTCATTATGATTGAGCAAGTAGGTTCCCATCTCTTTGCTGCATAAATCTGGTTTATGGTTGATAGAATAAACTACAAAGAGTCATCAAACTGGTTTCTTCAGATGTTTCTTCCATGTGCTAAGAAAACAGACACACTTTTTCACTTTGATAGGAACCATATAAATGAGAATCTTCAGGATTAAATAACCAAGCTCAAGGCCCAAGCCTGCCATGAAGTGGATTCAGCTGAACAAACAGTTTAACTTTTACTCAGAGAGCCCAGATTTAAAAAATTCATGCATTTAGAGTCCCAAAGTAGAAAGACGTACATGTTTCTAAAGGTAAACCTTCAAGCTTGTTGGAACTTGGTCACTGCAAACACATGGTGAGCCTAGGATCTTCGGCAGAAAGGCTTTATGTTCAGACAGACATAAATCCAGCTGTTTGACAGCAAACACAAGAAGTATGCTTGCAGGAGGTAGTGAGGCGTTAATCTTGAGGACACGACAGCAGCTGTCAAGCATGGAGGCGCTAGGATCATGCTCAGTAGCTGTTTTACTGCCAGTGGTTCTGGTTTATCTCAGATTTGCTGCTAGAAAATTTTAACTCCTACAGTTTTTCCAACAGGAGAATAATCAGTTTTTTAGTGTTTGAATTATTGAACAAAGTGATCAGATGTTTTCTTTATTAATTAGACAGAGCATCATTAGTCCAAGTTTTCTCTAATTATATCAAAACTCGTTCTTACTGCATTCCTACCAGTCTAGAGCCAGGTCAACAGGTCTGTTTTTGTTCATCTGCATGCACAGTGAGAAGAAGCTCCTCCTGTGTAAAATAACAAAAAAAAATGTCAACAACAAAGTGAAATTCTGCAGGATGAACATTAATGGACAGTAAAAACACTGTTCTATTTTATTTTCGTGAAAAGCAGAGAACTACGTGTGGACGGATACAGGTGAATCATCCAGGCACAATCTATATGTGTGCTTTCATTTTGTCCAGGAGACCATTTAGATAACAATATCTAACATAACCACGACAATCACAGGAAATACATGGCTTGAACTTCCTCACCGTCGCTCTGTTCCTGTTCCATATGGTGATCTCTTCAGCTGGAGGTGCTGGCAAGTCAGGATGATAATTAATATTAAAACCCCTTTTTAGATATAAAAAAACCTCTGTTTAAAATGGCTGGATTCATTTAATATCCTGATTCTAATGCACTGCTATTTGAGATAATAAAAAACAATTCATTCTTGAGAGCTAGGAAAGCTTTATGCACCTCCTGCCTTTTGCCACTGGAGGGCGCCAATGATTAAATTTCTAAACCAGACATGTGATTCCTAAATGTAGTTCAGCTTAAGAATATTCAGAGACGTAGCAGAGTCAGAAAGCAAAGCTTTTTCTATAAGTGGAAATCTAAGATAGGAGTGGAACCATTTTAAAACAGTACCTTAGATGCCCACCAGCCTTCTCTGTCAATCTAATAAAATCTGGTGATCCACTGTATCAAAGGCAGCACTAAGATCCAGCAGCACCAGGATGGAAAGTTTGGGGAAAGGCAATCTTTATAAAGGCCATCTCAGTACTGTGGTTTGTCCTAAAACCAGATGGAGATTTTTTCTAAAAAACTGTGTTTCTAAAATACATCAGAAACTACGGACAGAACCAATTCTCACTATACGGTCTATAGTCTCTGGTAAAATAACCAGAGAGCCGATGAGTCTCCAAAGGGTTGGGCTGTCAGTTTTCCCTTCTTTACCTGCTTCTTTACCTGCTTAAGCAGAAGAAAATAATTCGTTTGGATGATAAAAACACGAATATACACTGTGTTTTTATCACTTATTATACATATAGAAATAAAACACTGTTATGAATATCTGTCATGGTGTTTATGCTCAAACCCATGACGGTTGTGTTGAGGACTATGGGCTCCATATATGGGTCAAACAAATTTACCGCCATGCCACTACTGTGCCCCTTTTTACAGTGCTCTGTGTGACACAGTCTTGTATGGACATCTTTATTTAACAATGTCACCAGGTGACTAGAAACTCATTTAAGCAATGTGTATAAAAATGAGGGCATGGGTGTGCCAAAATGTTATTCAGTGGAATCAAAACAAAGCTGATGTAAAAACCTTGGATCAAAGGAAGATGATTAAATTATATCACACAGCTTCAAAAATAAGGCTAGAAACCACCAATCTGGGACTTGAAATGTGGGAGTAGTGAGGGACTCAGACCTTCACATTTAGAGGCACATAAAGACACCTAAAGAACACCTTCAAGAATAAAGAAATGTATTGACAGGATCTTAAAAAGCTAATTCGCATGTTTATTCATAGTAGAATTTCTTACTCCAGTGGTGTCTCCACACATCTACCTTAAAAGTGGATCAGAAAGCTGAAACTGATCCAGAATCCTGCTGCCCGTTAAAACTAAGAAAGCAGAGCCCAACAACCCAGTTAATACAATGGCTAGAATGCACCATTACAGATATCCTTCCAGGTCTCCTTTGCTTTTTTACCCTGTTGTTGATCAGATCTTTTGTCTGATGAGCAGAGCAATACAGTTTTGTTATTTTCCTTGTTCTTCTACTTTTCCCAGGGTAACTGTTCACAAGGGACTCTACTGGTGACTCATCAGTTCACTTTGAAGAATGAGCTATTCAGGGGAGAGGCAGGAGCCGAAGTTCCCGCTCTAGACATGCATCAGTCAGGATTTTTGCAGCCAAGCGGTGATCATTGATGAAAAAAATCAGTGTCTGCCGATTGCAGATTGCCAATCACCAATTGCAGCATCAAATCCATAAATTCTTCAGCAGCTCTCTCATGTATAATGAGATTGTATTATTAGGCATTAAACTTATAGGATATGAGAAAGTATCATAAACTGACCACTGTTTTATTGAAGGAGGCTGCAGAGACTAGCTTTTTTAATCACAGTTAAAGGTACAGAAAATAGTTTTGACAAGGGAGGACATGGGAATGCCCTTAAAAGGTTTTTAGGTGGCTTTTAAAAGAAAACTGTTTTAATTTAGCCCTAGAAGGACTGTTTTGTGGTCCAATCTCCAGCGCAGACAGCAACCAGCGGTCACCTTCTCTCCTCAGCCCTGTCAGCCCAGCAGGCTCGTCTGATCCCACACTGTCATTATTCCACCTCCAGCAATTAGCCTTTAGAGGCTATCCTTAGCCTCTCGTTGCTCATTCTCCCTGACAAGCTCCTCCAAAGTACTGCTGTTCTACTCCTGATCAGCAGTATCCTTTCCCTCAGCGTACTGCACACCCAGGGCCTTTTCTGATCTTTCACCATACCCCTTGGATCCTCCACTGTCAGCCTAGCTAACCTCGGTCAGCTGTAGCCTGGCTCTGCCCTGTCGCCGTTTCCCTGAAGGGCCTCCTCCAATCTACTGCTGTGGTTCCTTAACTCCAGATGGGGGAATAGCTGCCCCCCTCTTCTCGGTTATGGTGTTCTCTGTCCCGCAGTTCTCACAATGATTCCCCACTGCTTCTGTCTGAGCTCAGTATGCTGTCTCCCTTTACCTCTGTTGTCTGATGATTCTTCCCTCTGATTCACTCTGACTAGACTTAGACAAACTTTGTCATTTTGTATACACAGGGTGCACCCAAAACAAAATTTCGTTGCTTACGACAATATACTGAGTTTGCAATAGAAGTAGAATAGCAGTGCGATTCAATGATGAAATTAGCAGCAGTAATAGGAAGTTAACTGTGAAAAAATATTAACAGTGCAAAAACAACTGTAGCGCAAAATACAAGTCTGATCTCAAGTAAATGGATTATAAAAGTTAGGCAATGTTAACGGTGCAAAATAATGGGGCAATATAATGGTGCAGAATGTTCACAGAAAATCCACAGAATGTCCACAGAATGTTTACAGCTTAAGATCTGTGTGTGTGGATGCAGAGTGAAGGTTAGAGTGTTTTTACTGCTCAACAGTCTAATGGCAGAGGGGAAGAAGCTGTTGCAGAACCTGGTGGTTCTGCACCGGATGCTGTAGAGCCTCTTTCCAGAGGACAGCAGGGAGATCAGTCCATGATGGGGGTGAGGGGGGCACTGATGATGTTCTGGGCTCAGGACATGCAGCGCTGAGACGAGATGTCCTGGATGGAGGGGAGAGGGGTCCCTATGATCCTCTCAGCTGTCCTAACAACTATCGAGCTTTAACGTTGCAGCCTCCACCCCACACACAGATATAGCTCGTCAAAATGCTCTCTACGGTGTATCTGTAGAAGGTCTTAAGGATGGGTGAGGGCAGCTGGGCTTTCCTCATCCACCGCAGGAAGTACAAGTGCTTCTGTGCCCTCTTGACCGGATGATGTGGTGTTCACAGACCAGGTGAGGTTGTCTGTGATGTGCACCCCCAAGAATTTGGTGCTGTTGACCACCTCTACAATTCAAGAATAGGGCATGGTGAGCAGAGGTAGACAGAAAGGCAGATGATGCACACAGCCACAGTAACAAACCCCACCACAAGTGGCGATGACTGACAGAGAGAGGCAGGTATAATTAGACATGACTGCAAAAATAAAAGTAATTAGCAGAGATGCAGGTGCATCTGCTCCCCCTAATTAACAGATTGTAGCAAAGCAGTGAGTGGCAAGCGGCCAGCCAGCCCGAAAAAAACAACCAATAGATAATCTGCATGACAGATCTAACCTGCGAAAGAGCTATTTAAGTGTTTATGAATGTTTTTATCTGCAGATCTTTCAAGCCTGCTCAGAATGTTGCAAAGATGGGGTTTCATATTGTTGGGAATAATTGGAGCAGGATCTGGATTTAAAACAGGATGCTAAACACGCTTTATGGTCCAGCTTCCAGGGATTTTTTTTAAACAATGATATGGTGTATAAAATACATTCCTGACTCCTGACAGGGATATACTCATGTACAGCATGTAGGTTCTGAGGGTTGTAATCCACACTTTATTGCATTATTATAACACTTAGTGTCCTCTCTGTGAGCTTGGAGGCAAGATAAATTTAGGCCCTGATCCATCCCTTTTGGTTAGTCAGTATGAGTGGAGCCTCTATGTTACATCATATTTTCACGTGAAAAATACAAACAATCTCAATTTCTCTGGGACCATCCATTCAACTCAAAAGAGATCAAATTTAAACAAAAAAAGTCGTAGATTATTTATCTTGAATCGATTATAACTTAATTAAACCCAAGACTCTGTTAGACTTTATAACCATCACTGCTCACTACAAAGTTATTATCCTTATTAACTGTTTAAAGCTACAGTGGTTCATTTTCAGAGACATCTAATGGTCAAATTGCAGACTGCAGCAACATGAACATCTCCCCCACCACTAGTCCCCCCTCCGACAATACGGAGCCCATCATGGTACAAAATGGCTTCTGCAACATCTGCATCACCTATCATGTCAATTGATCATAAGGTTTGCTTACATGATTAATTGTATAAATAGTATTTTATTAGTCTGTGTAGGATACTGTCACGGTCATGATCCGGGCCTGCTAGTTTTGTTTTGGTTTTCTCCTTGTTTTTCCTTCCACCAGATGGTGACAGAGGAAATGGGTGTGCGGTGTGGCTTCTG